>JBBPRP010000141.1:0-22403 GCA_038093135.1 Leccinum longicurvipes
CTAAATAATCAGCACGGCAGCGATGAGGACGCGCCACGACAATCGCCGTGTATCCTCACCCTCACCTTCTCCTCGTCACGACGACCTCGCACTCCCTTGCTCTCCCAGACTCTCCCGCATCCGTGTCGACACGACAGCACATCGGACACCGACACAAAAACGGTGAGTCCGCGCTCTCGTCCTCTTCCTCCTCATCCTCCCTCCGCTACAACAGACTCATCAGCGTCCCCTCACCTCTCCCTCATCCATGTCCCTGCCAACCTTGCCCTCCCCCCATTCGTACTCCTTCGCTCGCCCATCTGCATCCCCTCCCTCTCCCTCTATCACGTCTCCTTCCCTCCCCTCCCCTTCTCCTGCACACACCGCTGAACACGCCGTCTCGGACCCAACAGCGACGTCCGTGACGACTGACGCGACATGGCACCGCGACACGACAATTGCCGCGACGGTGTGTCACGATGCGACGACGACGACGCGCAACGTAACACAACGACGTGCCCGACAACGACGACGAGATGGGGGGATTTGGAGAACCAGGACGAGGACGAGGACAGCAACATGGACGACGGGACACGGCATCATGTCGGGATAACGATGCAACGGCGTACCACGACGAGACACGACGAGGATGGGGATGCAAGAGGATGGGGACGCAAGGAGGACGAGGATGACGTCGGGGAGGCGTGTACTGCTGGCACGAAGACGAAGACGAGGCGACGGTGAGTATACCTTGTCATCCTTATCCTCACGTCCCTGCCAACCTCTCCCACTCCCTCACCCACCCAGACTCTCCCGCATCCACGTTGACACGATTCGTGCAACGGACGCAATGATGCGCATGCTCTCCCTCTCCCTCTCTCCCTCCCCTCCCCTTTCCCTCTCCAGTACACACCGAATGTGCCATCTCTGGGCCCAATGACGACCACGCGATGATGACTGCGACGACGACCGTGATGACAGACGCAACGTGGCACCACGACGTGTCGATCGACACGATGACATGCCAAGTCGCGACGAAGACAACAGACGACGCGACATCGCCTCGGGCGCCTCCTCATCCGCGATCTCTTATCTTCTCTCGCTCAACGTGCAGAAGCAACTATACGACGCGTACCATTGTGCCCGTTGTGCAGTTGCTCCCGCACGCTGCTGACCGTCCTCGACCTGGTCTCTATCCCTTCAGGTTCGTTCCCGTCCCCATCCCCATCCTCGTTCCCGCCCTCTTCATCGTCTGTCCCAAACCACGTCGGGACGAGGACGGGCACGGTGACGACGAAGACAATGTGATTGACGACCCACGACAATGTGTTGACGCCGACAATGTCTCGGACGACGACAAGCCGACGTGACTCCGGGATGATGACGATAGACGACACAACGACGTGATGTAGCACCATGACACGTCGACTGACGCGACGGCATGCCACGACATGGCGATGCGACGATATACAGCGCGATGATGGCGACTCGGACGCAACGGGATGCAACCACATGACGCTGACGACGCACGACATGGCGTGCAGTACCGAAACGGTCACGGGTACTGGACCCGTGGTGGTGCAGGATACTTATATCACAGTAAACTTGGTAGAGTCGGTAGATTCGTCAGTAGATCCACATAGTCGTTTAATTTACTATCGAGTATCATGTAGAAAGGGAGTGTCATGATTACTACATTGTACATTTTAGTCCACGTAGTAACTGGCTTACTACCGGGCTTTTTTCTTTTTTTTTCTAGATGCCACTGCGTGTGTGCACCCCTTGTGCATGTGCGTTGCTACCTCTCGTGTGCGTGCGTGTGCATTACCTAAATGCGTGCGGACTTGTGCACTTTGAACGTCGTACTTTCCGATCCGCCTTCCGATTTCTTCCGGTATGTCCGCCCGGAAGCAAGTGATCATGTGGAAGGATTTAAATTCCAGCTTAATACTCCAATTTGATACAAAAATTCGTTATTTATTCGTACCAGAGTGAATTAGTATTGACCGCCTCCACCAAGGTGACCCCACCACTCCTTTCATTCCACATACCCATTACCAACTCGATGTAAATGCTTGAAAGATGTAATGCAAATACTCATAAAATGCGGTGTAAATAATAGAAAATGCTTGTAAGATGCGATATAAATCCTTCGAAGATGCGTTTAAAAACCCCTTTCACGGCCAATATCTGGGAAGATTGGGTCCGGCTTCCCCTCTTCCACAGCCGGAAGCAACACAAACTCCTCACCAGGTAAATAGTACGCGCCCTGCGCGTCAACGAAATTTTCGGCATCCACCTTGCTTACTCCCAGCCATTTTAACAGCCGGTTGGCGCATTCTGTCGCAAACGCCAGATCCCCTCGTTCCTCGTCGGCATGCGGATGATTCTCCTTCGTGGTCACCTTTTCCGGCACCTTGCACTCCAGTATCATCAAACAGAGACTTAGGAGGCTTCTTTTTCCTATTTTTCCTTTTATATTTTAGATGAGCAAGTTGTTAGGCGACAGTTGAATCGAGAACTTACTTGCTTCCGATCGGTAGCGAAGGGCGATTATCATCCGACAGAGTGTACGCTTGAAACCGGCGCGATGGTCGTTTGTGAGCGTTCCTTCTTCGTCGTCTACCTTCTTCATGAACATGACCGCACGTGACAAATGCATCGTTTCATAATGAAAAAAATACCCTCCAGTGAAGATGGAGGGTACTGGCGTGTACACAGTGTGTAGCACACCTGGGGGTTGAAACCTGTGTGAACAATGATTAGATGTGATTATATACGAAATGATTAGTTAAATCCGCTTACATTACATCTCCCTCCTGTAGGCATACCGTAGCGACGTCCGCATGGGTGAATTTCCCTTCATCCGAAGGTTCGCTTGCGTTTTCCATAGGCGCCCATATCTTCCTCACTGAAGATGGGCAGGCCTTCCTTTTCGGGCGCATAACTGCCCAAACCTTGGCTCCAGCGTTTCCTACGATGTATGTACCCATGCCACAGCAGTCGTGGTGAGGCATCGTAAGGAACCCGGGATGGGACACAAGTCTCCATGCTTGCGAGGTCCAGGTTCCGGAGTTGATGACCTGGACAGATTGAGTGCTGTCGAACTTCCACTTCGACTTCGACTTGTGATCCTTGATGAACCTGAGGTGCATCGTTTGCTCCCAGGCAGTTGTCGAATGCAGAAGCGGTTTCGCCCACATTGGAGGGCTCGGAGTCAGCTCCTTTCCATCCAGGAAGTTTCCGCACGTCGTAGAATCTTCGGCCAGGTCCACGAATTTGCCTAAGCTCGTCTCTACGTGATATTTCCTTTGGTCTTTCTCCATCTTCCCTCTGTTATAGGCGAGAATACATCCGTCAATCCACTGGCTGGTAAACGCGAGGTCTCCGAACTGTAGATCCATTGATGCTCTCGAGAAGCTGACACCGAGCGGAGAGTTCCAGCCTCGTACCACGACCGATATCGACTGACGCATCTTTTCCTTCATCAGCTCGATGATTTCCTTCCACCGTTGCGTTATTAAGTCAGCGTCATGGGCTCCAGGATCCCGGAGCGCCTCGTCGAGCTCGATCTCAACGACCAAGTCGGAAACCCGGAAGGAGTCGGTACCGGAACCACTCGAATCTGAGGCTGCACCGACCGGCGCGCGACTTGCCAACTCCTTGATTATTTTCGTTTCAAGATCCTAGTGTTTTTTTAATTTATGTTAGTTCATTGGACTCAATTAAATATCTTGTACTTACATTGTCCGCGTTTCTGCCAGCGAAAGGCAAGTACGTCTCGAAACCAGCCCGCCACCAAACCTTTTGTGTTCCAGCCGGAAACCCAACTGAGGAAAGGACGAATCTTGATGGATTCTCGTGACGAATATAAGACATTGAATATATTCGATGGATATTTCAAAACATACCGTACGCATACTAAGTTTTCGCCTTCTACGATCCTCGTTGGTAGCAAGACGTTGGCGTTCTGTTGTAACGATCAGTGCAAAGTACCGTATCAGTACAGACAACCACTCACTGGATCTTGAGATATCATCCATCTCTCCATCACCTTCCCTTTCCTCTTCTCTTTCAGGTACCTCTCGTCTCCTCTCTGTTGCCACACGATCAGCTCGAAGCCTATAACGTTAAACACCAAGATGACTTACTTGGCCTATCCGAAACTTTTACCTTTTCTGCGTCGAACGTGTCTCTGAATACCTGTATTATTTCTTCCACGCTCTCAAATCGACCTTCTTCATCGGTCTCCTCCCGAGGTATCCAAAAGGGCACACCCTGACTCGTAAACGCCAACACCGAATCCTTTCCTTCTGGGTGCGATAAGGACGAGACGACGTCCTGTATCGTAACCTTTCTCCAACCTTTTCCAGAGTAAAGGTCCAGGGTTGAGTTCTGGAACTCGTAGCGAAAGTCGCCGGCTTGAAGCAGGGGACTAGGATCCCATGACGCAGCGCCACCATTGGAAAGGTAGAGCTTGGCTGCACCACCCCCAACGTCTACGATGTTGACCCAATGGCATCTTGATTGGAGTAGAGGGCTGTCTACGATACTTTCGATGTTCTTCATCGTTAGGGAACTGGTGCGCGATGTCAGATTTCTGGTGTGCAGTGTCCGAGTTGTAACCACCTACATTTAGCCGGTCACGTGACCTCCACAATCATTCCACAGGCTGCTTGTTGTCCACACAATAAGATTTCCAATGAAGAAAAAATTAGGTGTCCACAACCGCGTTTCAATTATGAATTGTATGTGTCACATTAAATTGAAATTGAAGTGAAATGAGTGGAGCCCTCTTCACTACTATGCTTCCGGCCCTTCCGATGCCCGTATTAACTTCAGCATGTAATGTCCACTGTCTATTTTGATACCCCATCCCATATATAGATACTTAGAACTGTATTATCGTTAACTCTACCCCTCGTCTTCAGTTGCTTTACACTTCTTGCCTCCATCAGATTTCTCAAGTTCGCAAAGAGCACACTTGGTGACTTATAGAACGTGAGATCCCAGTGCCCCAGTGGATAGAATCCTGAACGCTGAGCACAACAACATTATGCACTGTGGTAGGAGCATTCTACAACACGCAGTGTTCAACAGCCATCACATTGGAAGCGGCGGCTAGTTAGGGTCTTGTGTGATGATTTTCTGACCATAAGTCCTACTTTGGCGGGAGTGGGACGTTCCGGATAGCCATATTCCTCAATGTAATAACATACGTCTACCCCCGTTGTGCCTCGTTTTTCCCCAGCGTGGCCCGAAAACGTGCCACTCGACACACCAATATGGCACTACGATGAAAAGGAAGCTAGGACGACACAACGATGTCGCATGACTGACAAAGACGGCACGAGATGTGCAGCAGAAACGCGACCACTCAATAACAACGGCAAAGAGGATCTCTGAGCACTGTAGGTGGTATTGGATGGGGTTAGTAGGCGGACACAAACATTGCAACTAATATTTCATCATAAAATGGCATACGTGAATTGAAACCATTCTCTTCCCGAGTAGAGCTATGTTAATCTAGGAAAGCAATAAAGGGAGTGAGCTCAGTCGAAGGAGTGAAAACGACTGAGGAACGAACGGAACGATTCGGAACTGTAGGTAACGAGTGTCGCGAGAATATTCTACCGGAAAAGGAAGGCTGGGTGTAAACTATACTAAGTGTAGCGTATCTCAACACTCCCCCTCAGCTGGTGTCGGTGCGTGTGTGGTCCGAGTAAACGTACAAGATGTCTATGCGTGTCCGTAGGTAGTCCCTTTGTGAAAATGTCGGCAACGTTTTCGGCCAAAACGACGTGCTGTGGAGAGTGTTGCTTGCGCTCAGGCTCGACCTCGTCTTTGGTCCAAAAATGAGAGTCGGATGTGGCGCGTTCTCGTAGACATCCAGTCCAGTGTGGTTAAGATGCGAATTGCAGCTGTATTATCGACGTACAGCGCGGTCGGGTGAGTCTGAGCAAATCCGAGTTCGACGAGGAGGTGGCGCAGCCAAAGAACTTCCCGCCCGACGTGAGTGGCAGCGTAGTATTCGGTTTCGGCTCCACCTGTCGACAGCGCCATGGCCGTTTGCTTTTTAGCTGACCAAGAGAAGGTCCTGGCGCCGAGCATGACTGCATAGCCAGATATGGTCATATGGAGCGGGCGTTGTCGGGCGAGTTTGCGAAGTCGGTGTCGCTAAAGGCATGGGGTGTGACTATTTCTCCATCGAGCATGCCTCCCAGAGTGAGGACGAGATCCCGTGTGCCTTTGAGATAGCGAAAGATGCGTTTGACAGCACTCCAGTGCACACGACCCGGACTGGCTGGAATTGTACAACTTTCTGTACGGCGACGAGGTTGTGGGACACGTGGTGGCGACAGAGGTTTCTCGGGCTGGTTAGGCTGAGCGGGTTGTGGTGGTGCCAGTGGTTGTGGTTGACTCGGAGATGGTTCGTCAGGTCGCGCGGGCTTCGGGCTGGTGTCGTCGTCACCGAGTGAACGATTTGAGAATTGATCCTCCCCCTCAGCCAGAAAGCTTTCGCGCGAGTCAGTGGAATCATCGAATGTGATATGGTACAGACACCTGAACACGGCGTTTGGTGGGGTGATATACTTGCCAACCCTTCCGAGTTTCCGAGTGGCGTACCAACGTTTCAACAAGCAATAGCTACAGACAGACCGCAACGTTGTCTGGATATGTTCTCGTACAAGAAAGATCTATGGAGAGGGCCCATTTGAGATGCGAGTATACGAATCCCTACCGCCTATATTCTCACGCCTTGACATACATTCGCATAGCCCG
Source organism: Leccinum longicurvipes (assembly GCA_038093135.1). NCBI lineage: Eukaryota > Fungi > Basidiomycota > Agaricomycetes > Boletales > Boletaceae > Leccinum > Leccinum longicurvipes. Next base: position 6,763 of record JBBPRP010000141.1, read on the forward strand.
ACTTTTCACTGGCCTGAAGTTCGACTTTGTGTTTCCCATTTCCGTTCACAGCTGCGACGCCTCGTGACACGGGGTTTCGGCAAAAGCGTCCGTGTTACGTCAAGTACCGAAGTATTTGGTAACCCGCATTACCCAGTTCGAGTTTGCAAAGTCAACACAGTCAGACGGGCCCATTCAATCCAAACTCCATCGCTATGGACACTCCCTGCCAAGTCGACGAAAAAGTGCTGCTAGTTACGGCACGCATACACGCAGCGCTCCAAATAATTCCTTCTTTAATCGGGTCCAAGGACGTGTGGGCGCCCTGGATGCGGGACAACCTTAAGCTCGAAGAGGTATGCAACCCCGTCTTTCGGCTAAAAATGGTTAGATAGATGCTGAGTTTTCAGAGCCGAATCTCGAAAGCTAGCCCTGGCTCTCCACACCCAAGGCTCCTGGGAAGTCTCAGGGCCATGTTGGGGCGCCACTACAGGTCTGGCATGACCATGGATACACTCTGCTTCGATCAAGTCCATCCCCAAGATCCTTCCATCACTGACTCGTCATACGTGGACATACTCATGGACACTCTCCCCGAGCTCAAGGGAGCTGACTTCTGGTGGGAGCTGCCACCTCCATCTGGTGAGTCGGCGATTTTATGCTTTGAGACTTTGGGAAGTTTGTCCTTCTAATTCGACAACATTTAGTGAGTTTGAGGGAGAACACACCGCTTGTGGTTCCTCCAAGAGTGCAGCAAGCGCTGTCTGGTATCAAGCTAAAACTGAGGCTGCCTCGACCCTCTGTGCCGACGCGAGCTACTGCACAAAGACTGGAAGTACCGGAAGAACAGGGAACGTCCAAGACACAAGGCAAGAGACGTACTCCAATACATAAAGACGAACGACCCGCGAAGAAAAACAAGAAATTCAAGTCTAAAGAGTATATCACTTCCGAGGACGAAGGTGACAGCCCTCCCCGCGACAAAGGTAAAGGCAAAGCGGAAGCACCGGAAGACTTGCACGCTCGCGTGAGTCAGCTAAGGTTGGCCCTTGAACATAGAAATTGACCAAGTTCATCACAGGTATGCGAAGCATGCAAGTCTCGTGGCTCAGAATGCGCGTGGCCTCCATGTATTCAGAACCAGAAACGAACGTGTATGGCGTGTCATGATAAAAAAACCTATTGCAAGGTCCAAGGTGAGTGAGGTATTAGTATTACTACCCAGACATCATCATTTTCTCACTAAGGAGAGAATAGGACTGCCTGCCATTCGGCGTCGGCGAGGAAAGGTGGCTGGGTTGCGAAAGGATGAAAGGCGAGACGACTCTGACGTGATGAGTATGACGGATCTCTTTGCCAAGTTGGATGAGCGTGTTTCGTACATGGAGGAGAAGCGGACTGCGGACGAAGACAAGAATAGGGAGTTTAGGTCTCGAGTCTCTGACCTGGAGGTGGAGGTCACACGTCTGAAGGGAAAGGTGTCCAAGCCTTAATGCCAAACGTTGTGTATGATTCTATGCTTTGTTGAGTAGTAAATCGCCGGCCGGTTGGATCTGAATCCTGATTTGGAGACGACACTCAACTCCCACATCGTAAAATAGCCCCAGAATTCCTATGGAGGACTGGGAGGGTTCTGTATCTGTACTATACAGAGCCGAGAGGTTGCCCAGGCGACCTCCATTTGGAATAGTCTCAGAAAAATTTATCGCGGACCCTCAGCTTCAAGTTTGCAGATGCGGCAGCGACGGCTACTTATCGAGAACGTGACGTTATCGTGTGAGTCATTTCTCCGATTGACGCCTACTTGCTAACGTTATCCATTCATCAAATTAAGAGAAATACCCCCGTCAAGTCGAAACAGGGCTTTGACTCGTCGTAGGATGTTGGACATGGTACAGCCGAACACCCCATAACATATACATACATACCTCACAATACATGAATTTTTTGACATGCCAACTGGTCGTTACTAGGGTATATCATGATATACCCAGATAACGCGTACCTCCCTCGTAAAATATACCCATGTCTTTCCGGAAGAGTTAGACTGGTTTATTCTGATATAAGATTCTTTGAAATTGGAAGCCATTAAAATTCAGGGACACAGTATATCCGAGGTAGCTGCAATGGAGGAATTTAATGATCCCATTTTATCCAAAGAACGTGACTGCTGGAACTCCCTCGTGTCGTGCTGTAAATTTTATCACCAAGCATACCATGTCTCCTAAAATTGTCACCGCGGCCGATCAGATGCTGGCACTTTCGAAAAATCGTTCTGCACAGGCAGATCGCCGCCTACACCGTCCGATAGAGTCCCTGAAAGCTGGAAGTTCAAAACGACGCAAGGTTCTGGAAGCGGCTTCCGGTGTCTCTTCATCTTTGGAGCTGCTGCCGAGGACACATGTGAAAGAGTGGGCGAAATGTGAGATCACAGTAAGCGGTTTATACCTTCATTCCTGGTTCGATGTCTTCTTCTGTCAGACGAGCTGAGAGTTCTACAGAGGTGTAGTGGCTGCAACGACTATGGAGACTTGATTTGGTGCGAAGAACAAAGCTGCCAACTGGCTTTCTGTCTGGATGGGATGAAGGACAACGGAATATCTACGCAAGGATGTATCATCATTCAAGAGATAAACGCTCTGCATGAATCGAAAAGATTCATTTGTCCTACGTGTTGTATCAAGAAAAAGATTCCTTTTGAAGCGAGTCTGGTTCATTTTCAGCATTCAGTATTCACTAACCTTCATCTGTCCTGCAGTTGACATATCGTGTCAACAATACACGTCTTCTACAATCCGAGAGGACTACAAACTTGTTGTGGGTATCGTTGGCTTGGGAAGGACTCCAGAACCTCCCTCTCCGAGATCAGTTCAAGGTGTCGTTAAATGGGTTATATGGAGATCTTTTGGAGCGTCTGGTAAGACATTGGTCATTTTCCACCTATGCTTGTCACAATTATCTTTTTCAGGTATGTTTGAATGAAGTGAATCTTGCTAAAGGAGGGCCCCATAAAACCCGACAGAGATCTCCGCCGGAAGAGGATATTCCGGTGTTGATCACTCTGGAGACTCACAGCATCACTGAGACGGGGGAAGTCGTGTCTGGAGAGGACTGTGATATGGTCTCAAAGGTTAGGCTTCTGAAAAATGTAGTCTATTGGCAAGTGATGTTGATAGGGTCGAAAGGTAGTAATAGACAACCTTTCAGAAAAATTGCTGAACAGCATCCGTTTGTCAAGAAACCCTCGAAAAGGGCTGATAGCCCTGATTTGTGGAGCGACATTTGAGCTAGAGGAAAGTAGAAAGGATCTGGAGACGTTGATGAAAAGGTGATGTTTGTCCTCTGAGTGCTGCGATTGGAAGTATTTACTCAGTACTTAGATTGAAACTATGCTTCATCATTGGATTCGCAGCACCATTTGTGAACCCAGCAATGATGGCAGACACAGTCAATAGCTTCTGCTTTTCATTGTATTGTAAGGGCCGGTCTGTGCAAGATAGCCTAATTGACGTGTTTGGGGGGAGAAGGGATTTTGTCACGCATTACCCTGTAGTTCTGATGCAACGCGACTCATGCACTGAGGTATGTATGAGCATAATCGTGATTAAACAAGTGAAATTGAATTTTATCACCTATAGGTTGTTTCCAGAAAGATGCTGACATACGGTCCCCTCAGCCATAATCCATGGGGGGTTCCAAAACCTGAGTGTCCAAATTGCAAGACAAACGTGAACGTGCAATCAAAGATACGAAACGCTGAGAGCAAAAAGGTTTCTTGGAAATGCGTATGTGGAATGGTGAGTTGTGGGAGTTCTAGAATTCCAAGTTGTGCGCACAAGGTTCCTGTAAATTGGTTGAACGATTTTTATTTTGTCGATTACCCACTTCCAAAAAGTCCACACAAAGTAACATGGAGGAAGAACTGAAATAAAATGTCTCAATATACTTGTAGATAAATATTGAATAGATTAACTTCTGTGCTTTTCATGCAATTCCTCCTTTGACTTAGTCCGAGTGTTTCCGGTTCTTCTCACTACCGGAACACCGGAACATTGGCATGCAAATAGGACTGCATTTCATATTTTATTACATGCTTGTATAATGCACTTGAATTGATAGCTTTATATTCATACTGGCGTCACTCAACGGTTCCGGTTCCGGTTCCGGTTCCGAGAGACTGCACGTGAAGGGTTGATCTCCCGATTTTCTTCTTTAAACGTGGCAGTATTTCTAAAAAGAAAAACAAATGATCCTTTTCTACACGTAATACAGGTTTCATACAGTCCACAGGTTGACCGTCCCAGTCTCCTCCCTCCCAGAGAAACAGATCTGAATTTGCCTCGTATTGCAGAATTCCTCTATAACCCTCACATGACTTTCCTCTGTCTCCTTCTTCTCCCTCACAAGCTCTGCCCAGTGTTGTTCGTAATACCTTCCAGAGAGGTTTATTTCGACGGATTGCAGAGCTGGAAGGCCTTTGATGATGTTGGTAACATGAAGTGAAATGGAGAAGTCGTCCACATGTTCGAGACTCTGGCCCCATGCACTGGTGAATCGCATGATGTCGATGCGGAGGTGTCGAACACACTTGAGAAGTGATTGCGGAGTATTTCCAGAAGTCCACCGTGCAAATCTTTGTATGCGCCTCCAGTAAACGATGAAGCGGTGATGGTCACATGGGCATTGGTCTATTTCTTCGGCGTCGAATTTTTCACAGTGCGCATTTTGCATGACGAAAATGCACTCTTTCCTGTCGCGTTGTGTATAGCAAACTGCGTCGCGACAGAAACGAGACGCCAAGCACAAATTTCCCCGGTCCTTGATATCCAACAGATCTGCGATCATGGTCACCAATTCAAGAGGAAGTACGCCTTGTTGGACGAAGGGGGAAATAGTTGACATGACCTATGGAAGGTCAATCGATGAATTACATCATATGCGGGGAAAGGGGGACCTACGCTGGTGAAACGGATCTTTTTTCTGCTTAGTTGGATGAAGGACTGGGTACGGTGAACGTGAAAAAGAAGTCGGCTTTTCAGCCTGCTTTTATTCGTACTTGCAGCCTTGAAATATTTGTGGTGGGAAGTGGAAGTAGGTCCACAATCTTTTGTTCCTCAATGGGCCATACCTTCGAGTCAAAGCTAACTGCCATCCTTTTGTTTGTCTATTCCTGTAATTACATACAACTTTCAGCTTGCAATTTTTTTTTTTGGATGCTGTGTCTGTTATCCCGTGCTTGGACCACAGCTGCCCAAGCACACCCTTTGTGTGTTTCACACATTGTTCCTTTTGTTAGCAAATGACCGTTGCCTATAACTTTTTACAGTTGATTTACTATCTCATTACTTTGTATCTCATGTGATTAGCCGAAGAGACTAGCTGGTTAATCAGGATAATTCCGGAAGCACCCATGCCTTCGCTTTCGGTAAGACAGGACTCGGTAACGGCGGAACCGGAAAGGATCTAGACTGGTTTAGAGGAATAATCATACAGTAGGAAACGAGGTGCAAGGACCTCTGAGCGATTTTAATTGTTATTCAACCACTTGTATTCTAAATAACACTATCACCGAAAAAAGAGAACAATGTATGATGTGGACGACAAGTGTAAATTACGTAACTTGTGGTCTTGGCCCAGATGCTGTTCTGCCTCATCATTACAACCCAAGAACTTGGAAAACATACCAGCGTACTTGTCCAATGGTGAACAAGAATCATTCCAAAGAAATCTCTTCCAGGTTGAAGGGAGCATCGACCTTCCCAGAGGACGCACTCGAGGTTCCAACTTCTGTCGATGAATACATAGGGCGTATTCTCGAACTTCCACAGAAAGGCCTGGAACACCACCTACCCACATCGACCATCCCTCTCACAGAATTCTTGCGGAAAGAAATTCCCCCCATTTTTGAAGCGCCTTTTCATCCAAATGAACCGAATCCATTCTCCTTACTCTTTCCGAACCAGTCGATCTTGTCTATTACTACCTATCCCGTCCCGCCCCAAGAATATCTACATGGCCTTCTATCGAAACTTGGGCAAGCACTTCTGGACGGAAATCTCTCAATACAGGACCATCATCGCAAGAATACGAGGTTCCCTTTCTGGGTCATAACTTACTGGCAGCGGGTTCATCAGCTTCACCAGATTCAGAAGGAATGGGCCCCTGCAGTTCATTGGCTGGAGAAAAAAGCTACCACTCATAGAGATTCTGCAGCTGCATTCGAGGTTGCGCTGGAACGGCTGAATACTCTCTCTATCGACAAATTTCTTCCGGGACAGACGGTCAATGGAAACTTAACGACATTCGAGTTGTGGAGGCTTTTGTCTGATGGAAAATGGATGACTGGAACACTGATGGACCTCATGGTGGCCTATATGAAGTCTACATATGCCGAGTGGTGTTCTACCTGGCATGTTACGATTCTCGACACCATGTTCATGATCAACGTTCTTTCAGCGGGGAACAAGAAGCAATATAAAAATGGCGTATCGCGTGGTCTCCAGCAAATTGAACATGGTCTGCGCGAGTCGAAGTGTCGGAAGCTGTATGCTCCGGCGTTCATGAAGAACCGAAATCACTGGATAACCGTAGTTATCGACTTTGAGGAAAAGTTTATCGGTTACGGTGAGTACTTGACTGCCGTTTACATGTTTATACCTTCTCATTCATAGTAGGTGATTCGCTTTTTGAGGCGTGTCTACCAGAACACCTGGAAATTATGGAAAAGCTGAAATGGTGGCTCGAGGCACGTTTTGGGGAATCGTTTCAGTGTCAAGGCAAATTGCTGGCGCATGGTCAACAACTTGACTATAACTCTTGCGGGATCTGTGCAATAAACATGGTCGAGCATGCCGTTGCCAAGGAGCCATTATGGATTGCTTCCCGGGCCTCGTATGAACGAGTGAAGTGGTTCAATCGGTTGGCAGGAGACCAATTGGAACATGTCAGTCCAACTCATGATTTTATTGTGTAACACACTTACCAGTGTACTCCCAGATTCTTTTTGACACCAGTTCCAAACCCTCGTTACGAAGAAAAACTAGCGATTCTGCAGAAGAATTCAGTCCAACGACAGAACCAAAAGTCGAGACAAATCATCTTACCGGACGAAAATTGGCCCGGAAGCAGACGATCCGAGATGTAGGGACTAACTCTGATTCCGGCTCGGGTAATGGCAGTGACGGTGAGTGTATACATCCAGTTCTGGATCGTCTATGTTTACAAGTAACACCTGGAAGGTACCTATAAAAAACCGAACCCACTTGTGAAACACCATCTCAGACAACTCCTCGGTTTAATGAGTGACAAGCCAGAACTGATGGAGCATATTGACCTCCTTCCTTTAGCACTTCGAGCAGTCTATGCTGGAGCAGATCTGGAATTGCTGAAATGGCACTTGCAAAAGATCAATGAAGTATCGCAGAACGAAAAAATATCTGATGCGGCCCACCTTCTTTTTCAAAGTCTCATTTATTCAGATATGTTTTAATAGATCGTATGTTTTTTGTGTAGATGCAGTTTGTACGATCATTTATGAATTTTACGCACAAGAAAAACTCATAATAGTTGTATAGTACTGCATGGGCCTATTATATGAATGTAATAATGTAAACATGTAGTTATAGTATACCGAGCATGCTGTACCCCTTCCGGTTCTTCCGGGTTTCGGAACACGTAACTCTTGCTTGGATCCAAACAACAAGAAAAATGTATATAAAAACGAAAATATAACTTTATACAGACTTTAAAAAGATAAAATTCTTCGCTTGTTCCAGGTATTATCTGTCTTTCCCTCGTCCTTGTCTCAAAGGTTCAAGATACCATGTCTGTTCAATCTGTTGATTCTGTGGGTCCTTTTTCAAATATATTATACTAAAATTTTACCGTTAATCATGGGTCTAGGTGTGAAGGTCCGGGTACGCAGGTCCACGCAGATGTGTAGATTCCTGTCTATCCCTTCCCGCCTCGCCTTCCGGTTTGGGACCCTAATCTGCTGAAAAGCGATCACGTGATATTATGTAAGACGCGCGTTGTCAATCTCCGAGTCGCGTGCATCTCCACAATTTTGCGAGACGCGCTTTGACCCGAGTCAAAGCAAATGAACAATGAACAATGAACAATAAAAGTGTCACAGTTGTGGATATTGTATGAATCTCCATAAGTGAAATTATGTAACAAACTTGTAGAGGATTTAAGACACGCCAACACTCCTTCCCACCTTCAACTTCACCTTCAACTTCACCCTCTCCCCATACATCATGTCGCAGTCTCAGTACACCCACAACGAACTCAGCTTCATGAAACGTGACTTCACGGAATACAAGGTCGACCATCATGACTCTCTCAATGATGCTGAGAGGGTATGGATAAAGGTAAGTTGATGGCTCGAATCCTGACTCATTTTTAACTGACCATTTTCAGACGCTACTGAACTCGATTTCGGTCGCGGTGCGAAGCCATCCCGCAACTGGGGACTCCGAGTCTCCTGCCACCATAAATTGGCAGTGGCCAACCCGTCTTGAGGGAACCGACGGCCTGTGGAACTGGGTCCAACAATGGAAGGCGAGGAAAGCGGAAAAGGAAAAGGAAAAAGAAAAGGGGAAGGGGAAGGGGAACGAGAAAGGTATTTATTCTCATGTTTTGAGATTACAATGACCCTAATGTGATCCCATAGACAAACCTGCGCCTAATCAAATCAACTGCCCGACCACGGATACGCCAACCTCAGACTCGGAGGGTTCGAATGGGCAAACCCAAGTAAGTAAGATATCCAAAAAGGTACATATCGATCTCATTTTTTTTTCTTTACATCTAGGCCAAGGATAGCACCCGCTCCAAAAAGCGTCCCTTGGAAGACGATGCTCAGGAGACTCCGCAACCCAAACGGGCCCGAATTGCCAACAACAGGCTGGCAAAGTACCATCTCAACGATGTACTGAAGCTCACAGTGGACAATCCAGAGCTCCAAGAAACCGTGGAGATGTTACAGTTGGCGATACGAGCGGTTGAAAGAGGAGCGGACACATCCCTCGAAGACTATCACATCGACAGACTCACGGAGGCACTGCCGAACGACGAAGAAACATCAAGGGCGGTTCGGATGCTCTTCCTGAGCATCCAGTATGGCGAATGATAGTTGTATTTATTATAATACGTACTGCCGATCTGTTCTTCCGATGTATTATGACAGCTTTTTCGTTTTTCGTTTTGTATGTTGCTTCCGATCGGAAAAACACGGAAATATCGGAACAACTCGCGCCTTCACGTGAGACACCCGAATACCATCTCCATCGCCCTCACTTAGCTTCCCCCAACCAGGCTCTCCTGCGACGATGCAATAGCACGACAAAAATGCATTATACACCTGCCACGCCTACACTACGATGCCACAGTGACACCTGACACAACGGGTGGCATGGTAGCCATGCCATGATGCCGACGTGGCGCGACGCGCAATATTGGGCAAAGGTCACGCCAAGGGTTCCTAATCCGGAAGGCGAGGCGGGAAGCCCGGAAGGGCTTGCCATTCGGAAGAACTTGGTGAACCCGGTGAAGAGGTAGAGGAGTAGTCTGCACGTCTAAACAGGCCTATGGCACATCCACATCCTCAGTCACTGATTTCCACCCTCGCTTTCACCCACACAGTGGGCGAAGGGGATGCGAGGGGCGCCCACTCTCCTTCGTTCTTGCCCAAGTTGCGACAGCACATCCTCACACGTCCTCCCCTTCCTCGCCACATAAGGATGGCATGCGGTGACCGCCGCGCACTCTTGTTCCACCAAGAGTGCACAATGGTCATCGCGCGTCATGATCTTGCCCGCTCTCAACCTTCACCTCCCTCCTCTGGTGTGCCCACACGAATGGTGCACACATGAGCCCACTTCAAGTTGTCACCTCTCTTTCAAGCCCATTCTCACGAGTGACCCCGCTGGTTCGACACACAGCGACCGTAGTCGCCGTCACTGTATTTTTAAATACAACCTAGCTATTTCCTAGTTACATTTTGTGTCTCCGCAATAAAATTATGTCGTATTTTGTTCCGTGCACGCGCCCTCGAGACGATTTTGCTGCGCGTCAAGTGACCGAAAGGGTCACGACTCGGTCACGGCCGGCGGACGTCCAAAATAGGTAGGTTGAGTTCGAAAATCGGTCGAACCGGTTGACCCCTTCGCATGGCGGTGCTGGCGATGCTGCCTACTACAATTTTAAGTCACGCATGATGGCAAACTCGCAACGACCTCAAACGCCACCTGGCCAGCGCCCGCCGTTGATTGTGCCTGACACTAAGCCAGTTGTTCGCCAGACGTCGCAACATAATTATCTTTCGGGAGATTTACGACTTGGCCGTACTGCTGTCCTCGACGACTTGGGAAGTCTGCTCAGAGTCCCATTCGACCACCTCGTTCGGCCACTTCTCCCACACAGTCCCGACGGAATCCACATCCACGATATTCTAAACACCTTGAAAACGCAAAACATTATCGATGGAGATCGTTGGAAGTCGTTTCCACAGCCGCCTTCTAAGTCATCCACGAACGAAAAGGAGACATTTGCACACTTATCGCAGATTATAGACGGAATCTTGCAATATGTGCCCGACACTGCTGTGTCTTACATCAACAGCCCCGACTTCACGCCACTCTCGGAACGAAAGAATACCAGCCGGCCGGACGGTTTCTTGAAACTAATCAAGACGAAAACCGTAAACGCGAACAATCGAATTCACTGGTTCGATATCGCCGTCACATTCGAGTTTAAAAAGAACAAACAGGATCGCGCTGAAGTAAGTCCCGCCTATTGTATTCTCCCACTTGGCAATATCTAACACAAATCGTGCCAGAACGAGAGGCAGGCAATCTGGAATCTTCACCACACAATGCGAGAAGATCCTTGTCGGCGCTTTGCAATCTGCATCACGATTGAAGATCAGGATTTGAGGGTATGGCTCAGCAACCGCGCGTACCTTGCAGTAACCGAACCCATTGACTTTCTGAAGGCAAGTATCCCTTCATAAGCGCCGGTTGCTTATTCATGACGATACATGCAGGACTTTCCACGTGTCATCTCTCTTTTTTACTTGCTGGGAACTGCATCGGATGTACAGCTTGGGTGGGACCCCACAATCACGCGCATATCTATCAATGGCCATATTCAATATGAAATTATTGTCCAGGATAAGGTATTCACGACTTTGGGAGAACTTGCGATGTACGGCGCTGACTCCATGATCGGACGGGGAACTCGTGTGTGGAAAGCCGCGGATGAACAAGGGAACGTGGTTGTCGTCAAGGATACCTGGCGAGATATCGGCCGTCTGCCAGAGGGCAAGATACTCGAACAAATTCTGGAAGCCATCAACGTCAAATTTCCGGACAAGGTTGTTCATGCAAGAAAGCATTTCGTTAGCGTCAGGATGTATGGAGAGGTCCTCATCGATGCAAGTCTGGATCGTACACTGGATTTGAGTGGTAGCTCGGAGCACGACGTTCTTCCCACTGGATACGAGTGGGTTGATATCTCCCAGGAAATGTTTTCGGCTCCCACCTCCCGTTCGGCGAAGACACACACGCAGAGCGTTGGGCGCACACCAGATTCCGGTGATCCTTTGAAACGTGCCATTCACACTAAACGGAATGATGCTCCTGTTCCATGCAGGGTGCATCATCGCACCGTCTTCGACGACGTCGGGACTGTTGTCCATGAAATGGATAACTTAGGGGATATAATCCGTTGTTTGAGGGATACATGCACAGGTAAATCTCTCTGCTTTTTTCCAGTTAGTATTTTGTATTCACTCGGTCAGCTTTGCGTTACATGCACCTCGTTGGGTGGGTGCATCGGGATTATAGCACGGGCAACGCATTATGGGTGTCCAAAGATGGCGAGTCCAATGGCAAACTCATGGATCTCGAGTATGCGAAATCTGTCAACTCTCCTCTGTCACATGATGTCCGGACAGTACGCTTTTTTATTGATTACGTAGGGCAATGATGACCAACACCATTGGCAGGGAACAGTAAACTTTATGGCGTGTGAAGTGCAACAAATGCAATACCTCTTCCGCCCCGAGCCTACTCTTAGGCCGACCCGTCCCACTGAAACTATGACAGTGGCCTCCTTTCGGATGAATTTTCTCCATGACCTCGAGTCGGTTTTCTGGTCATTAGCCTGGGTCTTGCATCACTACACCGACAGAAACAGCCCGGCTGCGGATCTGACTGAGCAGTGGTCCCGCTACAAGCAGCTTTTCCCTGGATCAGAGGGAACACGTATGAATCTATTGCGATACGGTACCGTGCAGATCACTGTTCCAGAGTCCTTAGGGAAGGCTGTTCTTTGCCTTGGGCAGATTGCATTCGAACTCCTGAGGGGCTTCAAGGACGCAGAGGAGTCGTATCCCAAGATCAAAATTGACAATGACCTCATTGAAAAAACGCACAAGTGCATCGACCGGGACCTCTCGCTAGTGTTAGCATCGCAAAGTAATATACAGCTCATCTCCGTGCATGAGGCTTTGAGAAAGAGGGCCGCAGGAGCTGAAGATGACTTATTGTTACCTACGCAGAAGAGGGCGAGGAGCTCACTATCCAGATGACCACATGCTTCAGGATAGGTCTGTGTATTGTATATTGTATGGAATCATTATATCTTGCTGGAAGTCTATTATCCCAAACTCGAGCTCTGCCATCGTAACTGTAGATCTGAGCGGAATAATGCGTTTTTCCGATCCTTCCGGACATATTCCGGTAACCGGAAGAACCGGCATGGTAATTCCACTTGGTTTTTCCAAGTCATTTACTATTTGAATATATCAAATCACTTACATCGTGCTGTAATTTTTTCATTGTGAACATTCGAAAAGGACTTTAAATGATATGAAAATCGCCGGCGAGAGCATTGATTGGCTGTGATCCTCCAACATTCACCTTCCCGGAATGGTTCCGCTCCCGGAAGGATGAAGTCACGGCCATCCATTTACATATCGTAGCAGCACTACAATAAAGGAGGGGGTTCGTTTCACACAAGTCAAGCTCACAATGCTGAGACATCCAGGATCATAGAAACACCGGTAGTATGTCATGCCGTTCCGAAACTTTTTTCTGCATATCAGAATAATCCCAGCTATGCATACAGTTTTTCCTTAAAAGTATCATAATTTCTCAGCACATTTCCCATCCAGGAGAATCGGAGTTGTATCTGACATCCGGTTGGTTCTGTCTCTCCCCATTCTCCTTTCATTGATTATTAAAACTCGTGTACGGCACTAAACTCAACATAACATAACCATGCCATAGCCTACAAAAGGGGCCATGCAATTGAGTGAATGCTCAAAAAAAGAGTTCTACATTCCTGATCATTCCTCAAGTTTAACAAACCCCACTAGATGTGGGTTATGACGGTATGGAAGTCTTTGAATTTTTAAAGTGCTTACGTGTAAAGAGTGTAGTCTAACTTAGTAGCAGGCGAAATATTAATACCAAGAATCATCTTTTTAATTGATCAATTCAAATACCGCTCCAGCGCGTTTCCAGTTTCAGCAGCTTGTTTGGTGCATACAGTGTCAGGTCAACCCAACGAGATTCGGACCACTCAATGAAGGAATGATGAGTGACCGTTTTACCTAATAATGGGTATTTGAATGCTTAAGGATTGTTTTTATGCAACAATGAAGAGTTGTACAGCGGTTGACAGTAATGTTGTGCTTCCGGTCACACGGGAAGCATCCGGAAAGAAACCCGGAAGGACCGGTAGCAGGATTGCTGAGGAAACCAGGTATGGTCCACATGATACGGGTAGCGTTGGAACGACTAGAATATGGCAGCGTGAAGCTCTACAAGCAAATATCAACCATATATACAATGCATAGACGAACTCACAATAGAGCCCGAGTATACTGTGAATGTGGTCCGAGGTACCAAATACACAAATATTCAGCACTAAATTTTTCATAGGGCATGCAACTCTGGGAGTGAGCGCACGACATTTTGGAGAAGGGCACCGAGTGCATAAAATGAATGACATAACTTGAGTAGACTGATAAGTTCGAATGGAAAACTACAACTAAAGAGTACGACAGGCTTGGCATCGACTATGCTAACTTTGTGCGGGAAATACCAGTCGTCCAGCTCGGCACCGCTGGCAGCCTGAGATTCAGATCGTGCGTTGTTGTCTTCGTCTTGGGCAAGTCGGCGTGTCGAATTGCAAAGTCCGACATCCTGTTCCGCCCTGGCAGGCAGATCGAGGGTTGTCTCAACAACGAAGAGTAAAACTCGGACGAGGATGAAAGCGTCCGCACGCTCGGTCCCGCCGGTGGCGATGCATCATGCATCCACGAGCGGTGGCAATACTCTGTCACTAAGATGAGGGGCTGACGACACCAGGGGAGAAGAGTGATTAAAACTCATAAAGTAAGGCGTCCAGGAATTCGACCAACTGTGCCGAGACCGATATGCATCGTACAACTGGTGAGTGCCTTCGACGACGGGCAGAAAGGCGCTATACGGAGCCACTCGCCGTCGTCTTCGTTCATGTCCAGTTCGTATGGTGGCTGTGAAAGGTACTCGGTCAGGTCTACACCACGCCGTGCACCGGTTCCGCGACCGGGAGGACGGTCACGATAGACGAACGCGGGACTTGATAATTTGCGTAGAGACCGTTCCGTACGATCCGCAACGAGGCCGCGATCGGCCAGGTGATGGCGATAACGACGCTCTGCAACCTCCTGTGTGGCACGGTCGGTCCGGGATGTGGGATATCGAAGCGAGACACACCTTGACGAGGACTTTGATGAGCGATGCGGTGAAGAAATCGCCACGGTCGAGATCTTCTATGAACACTTCATAAGTGATCGTGGGCTTGATGACGCCAGAGCTGTGAGGGATGTGAGCTGCGGTCGCCGAGAAAAGACTGAGCGTACACAAAGCTCCTCATTTTGGCGGCGAGGACATCACCGTATTACTGAGTCGTCCTGGAATAACACTTGATGGTGATGAACATGACGGAATGAAATGTGGCACACCATTTGCCCATAGTTGTGGTCCGTTTTTGGTGTCGTCGGGGGACTGCAACGAGGCAGATGTCGGGAAAGCGCCCGTACGAAAATTCACCGTCGGAGCATTTGTTGTCCACCGTTTATATTCTAATTATCCTTGCCAGCAGCACGAGACGCAGCCGCGCCCGCCCGATCCTTGGAACTCAACAAGCTCTGGAAAAAGTTTTGCAGCACCTCGTGTCGCGTCTATGCACCCGTGGAGCCCGCAGACGCACTCAGGGTCGGCGACGTCGGTGCTGGACCCGTGCCCGATGCACCCAACCCGGACACAGGGCGCCCACTTCCCCTTGAGAGACAACGCGAAGCCTCCCCGTTTGCGCTCGCGTTGAGCGCACTGCTGCCGCCCAACCCGTTCTCCATGTCCACCAGTGCATTCTTCACCTGTGGTAGGTTGAAACTGCTACTTCCAAGTGGACCGACGATGCCCGCCGTCGCCTCGACAGGGTTATGAAACGCGCCTCGTGGATCTCGATCCGGCTTTTTCGAGTTTTCTTGTCATAGCGCTTTGCGAGGAATACTTGTTCTGCCATCGGAGAATTGAATGGTGGCAACGGTGGTGGCTTTTTTCAACCGGAAATGAGAAACGTGCACTGATGAGGTATGGAGCTCA
>JBBPRP010000142.1:0-22392 GCA_038093135.1 Leccinum longicurvipes
GAAAGACAGATCTTCAAGCGATGAGAGTGCCGCGACTACTCTCCAGTGCTCCGTGTGCACAACGCAGTCCGAAATCTCGAGCTCGCGGAGATTGTTCATGTGCAACATCGCGAAGAAGCATTTCTTGCTGAACACCTCATCCGGTCCCGACTCCAGAGAAAAATTCCTCCAGTCCCAGAAGTGGCATGCCCTCACTGTCTGAGCGAGGGAGAGCGCTAGAGGCTGTTTTTCGGCAATCTGTGTGCACAGCATAGATCCAATCAAGTCCGCGTATGAGTGAGATCGATGATGGAGGAAAAAGCCGCCATAAGACTCTACAAACTCAAATATGCGGGGAAGGCAGACGTTGGCAAAGAACCTGCAAACGCGAGAAAGATTAGAGAACATCTTGAATTGCCTTGAATCTAGGCGCTCAGTGGGTGAGGCGAGGAACCCGAAAATACGGAGATATATCTCATTTGGAACTGTAGGCAAGACTTTGTTGACTCTTCTTCGTTCCGGGGCTGGACGACACGGCGAAAATCAAATCAAGCGGAGAACTGAAGGCGTGATGTGAACTCACTGGACCACTTGAAGAGAGACATGTCGACTGCAAACCAAGCGCAACGTCAAATATAGTGTACGGTAGTGTTGGGTTGTGAAAGGCAAAAGAATGGCGTCTACTAAAAGAGGCAAAATCGCTCTCCAGAGTCGACTCTTTTAGACGACTGATCACGGCATCACCAGATTCACCAGTCTATTCCACACTCCCTGCCATGACGTCTGTGCCAGAATATACTACCATCTATATCGTACAGGATACCTGACACCCACCGAAGCTCAGAAACGATTCACCAGAGGTTACGCAAAATTTTTGAACCCTAAATGGACTCGGATGGGCAGCGGCCGGGGTAGCTGTGCCTCCTGGCGAGAGCTTTCGCCGGCTCGAAACCGCTACCTATCCCGCTCCCTTACCCGCCCCTGCTCATACTGTACACCGCAAGTCTGGTGGTCCGGCCCTGATCCTCGAAGAGGGGCGTCCCGACGGACGAGCAAGCGGGCACGACCGCCCGAGACGTCTCGCTCACACACAGACTGCCTTCGGCCCCAGTTCGCCCTGCAAACGCGAGAAAGATCGGAGAACAATCTGAGTTGATCTGAATATAGGCGTTTGGTGGGTGAGGCGATGAGTTCGAAAAATATCTCGTTTGAAATTGCAGGCAAGACTTTGTTGACTCTTTGTCGTTCCGGGGCTGGACAAAGGGGCAAACTAAAAACGTGATGTAAACTCACTGGACCACTTGAAGAGAGACATGTCGATTGCAAACCAAGCGCAACACCAAATAATGTATGGTTATGTTGGTAGTGGAAATTGCGAAAGGCAAAAGAATGGCCGCGCGATTAACGTCGTCACGGTCTAGAAGAGGCAAAGCCGTTCTAGAGTCGCGAGTTCAAGTTGCCTCTTTTAGATGTGACTGATCACGGCATCACCAGATTCACTGGCAGTCTATTCCGTGACTACTCCCTGCCATGACATCTGCGCCAGAATATACTACCAGCTATATCGTACAGGTCATCTGACACCCACCGAAGCTCAGAAACGGTTCACCAGAGATCATGCAATTTTTTTTGGCCTGATCTTAGCCGATTGCAGTGCTGGTCATGTCACTATTATACCGTGAATAACGGCAAGGCTAGAATTGGACCTGTCAAACTGAAATCGAAATGAATTTCTGAACTACTACCTATAATTCGTAGGTGAAAAAAATCCTTTGGTGACGTCCTCCCGTTCGCGTCATACTCGCATTGGGCATTGTCAAAGCCATGACCAGCCCCGAGACACAACTACGTGCATCGAATTTCGACATCCAGGATCACGACAAGCAGTCACAAAGCTATGTCAGATCTGTCGCCTACCCAAATGATACGTTGGACATACAATCGCTGGTAGAAGAGCTTGTTCAGTGGGTCTCCTCGTTTTCCGTTGCCATCGTGAAGGACTAACGGGACACTCGTCCCAGATCTGCCGAAGACAGCATTCAGACACGGAAGCTGGGCGTTATGTTTAGAGACCTTCGCGTCATAGGATTCGACACCCGTACATCTGTTCAACACAATCTCGCATCATTGTTCTATCCTCGGTCGATAATGAAGTTCATCCAGAATATACGCCATCCCCCTGTTCGAGATATCATTTCAGGGTTCGACGGTGTCGTTTTTCCGGGGGAGATGTTGCGTGCGTAAACTCTCTGGTTTGACCCTTTGTTATGCATTCATGCATAAAATCACCTTTTGACATAGTCGTCCTGGGACGTCCAGGTTCTGGATGCAGTACCTTTCTGAAAACACTCGCCAACCATCGAGGAGAATATCATAGTGTCGTCGGAGATGTTTTCTACGACTCGTTTATCTCGGAAGAGATTGAGAAACGGTACCGCGGTGATGTCATCTACTGTCCAGAGGATGATGTCCACTTCCCGACTCTTACGGTCCAGCAGACGATTGAGTTCGCATCTACGATGAGGACCCCGACCGACCAAGCAAAGAAAAGGGTTACCGCCTCACATACGACGGAACTGCTCCTGCGCCTCTTGGGACTCCAAGGTTCCAAGGATACCATCGTTGGCAATTCGTTTCTCAGAGGCGTTTCTGGTGGCGAGAAGAAGAGAGTGTCTATTGCTGAAGTCATGTCTGCAAGAGGCAAGATCGTTTGTTGGGACAAGTGTGTATCGTCATTTTCACTGCCCCACCGCATTTTTAATGTAGACGGATTTAGTTCGACACGTGGTTTGGATTCGTCCACGGCGCTCGACTTCATCCGCATACTTCGCGCTGTGACCGATACTGCCAATGTCACGACGGTGGTCTCCATCTACCAAGCCGGGGAGCAGCTATTCGGACTGTTTGATAAAGTATGTGTCATCAACGGTGGAAAGATGGCATATTTTGGGCCCGCCTCAGAGGCAAAACAGTATTTCATGAACATGGGGTACGAACCTCGGAATAGGCAAACAACATCCGATTTCTTGGTAGCATGTATGCTTTTGAACTATTTCTCCATGTCTCTCATGTACTTACCACCCTGATATAGCCACCGATCCAAATGCCAGGAAGATCCGTTGTGGATTGCAGGGCACAGTGCCCCGAACGGCGGATGAGATGGCTGCTTATTTTCGAGCATCCGTCCACGGCCAGCTCAACCGATCGTCAATGGATTCATACCACAGCTTGTTCGTGAACAAGCCTGATGTTAAGAAGGGCTATGATACGAGTGCCATGAACGAGGGTGCTCGGCACGGCCCTCAGAGCCATTCATACATACTATCCATCCCCATGCAGGTCCGTGCAGTGGTATGGCGTCGATTACGAATATTGAAAGGCGACTGGCTCACACTCGCTGTTCAAGTTGGGTCGGTACTGTTTCAGCCTGATTGGTGGAGATCATGTACTAATCTATGATCGACTCTAGAATGCAGATTTTGTTAGCTCTTTTCCTCGGAACCGAGTTTCTTCAATTAGGGAGTACCACGAATGCATACTCCTCACGACCGTGTGTATTCTTCCTGTATGTACATTCTACAAAACACGGATACAAGTACACTGAGCCTTGCCTTACCAGTCTCTTATTTTGCGATTCTACTTTGTCTTTAGTCGAACTTCCAGGGCTCTTTTCTCAGCGCCTGATCGTCACTCGTCATCAAAAAGGAGCTTTATATTACCCCTTCGTCGAGGCCCTAGCTCACACCATTGTTGACATTCCGATCAGTTTCATTGCAGTTACCGTCAAGGCGATCATACTATACTTTTTGGTTGGTTTTCAGAGAACGACGGAGCAGTTCTTGTGCGTTATTTCCTTTCAGCTTATCAAATGTGTTTCGCCCTCACTTACAAATCCTGCAGTATTTTCCTGTTATTCGTCTTTACCACGACACTTCTGTTGAAATCCTGCATCAGAAGCATCGCCGCTTTCTGCCCTAGTATATCGGTCGCTCTCCCGATGGTCTGCGTGACTCTCCTATTCATGGTCCTCTACAGTGGATATACCATCCCTATTAAGGACATTACTGGGGCGCTGCGGTGGCTTTCTTATGTAAACGTGAGTGCGAAGACGTGTCCTATCCCGTCCCTATTGATGTTATATTCCACAGCCCCTCCGTTATGTTCTCGAGTCTTTGGTTGTCAATGAATTCCGCACTATTAATGGGACATGTGCGCTACTTGTCCCATCAGGACCTGGATACGAGAATGTCACCCTCATGGACCAGGTGTGCGCTGTTGCAGGTTCGAAATCTGGTATGGGGACTGTACCTGGAGAAGCCTATGCGTCCGCATCTTTCGGTTACTCTTATTCAAACCTCTGGAAGGTAAGAAATGATTGTTGCAGTCCTGCATTTGTGTGATGACAGACGACTCATGTCGCACAGAACTTTGGGATTCTATGCATTTTCGGCTTTGGCTTCCTTGGAAATCTCCTTTTCTCTACTCAATTCAATAAGCAGACTGCGCAGGATACCACAATGACACTATATAATGAAGGAAGTGTCCCTGTTCCTGTTCACCAGGATTCGGACGAAGAAAATGTTTCCCCGAGCCATTGCCATGAAAGAAGGGACTTGTTGAACAGCACTGACGAGTCCGTCATCGAATGCGAAAGGCCCAATCGAGCTGACATATTCTCATGGAAAAAGATCTGCTATGATATACGTACCTCTGGAGTGAAGACGCGTACGCTGCTGGATGATATCAGTGGTTATATCACTCCTGGAACATTGACAGCATTGATGGGGGAATCGGGTGCAGGGAAGGTACGATTTCGGTGTGCGGACACTATCGACGCTCATTATGCTCACGTTTTGGCAGACTGTTTTATTAGATGTACTTGCTAAGCGCATCTCAGGCGGTGTAGTGCGTGGAGATCGCCTCCTAAATGGTTATCTGCTCCCTGCGAATTTTGCATCCCAGACGGCGTACGTTCAGCAGCTGGACACTCACAACCCAGAGTTAACCGTTCGGGAGGCCCTTCTATTCTCGGCGAGACTTCGTCAACCTGCATCGGTTCCGATGGCCGAAAAGGAGGCTTAGTACGTTTTCACGAGCATTAATGTCTATCCTATGTCTGATGCCTGTTTGTTCTTGAACAGCGTCGACAGCTGCTTGAGGATGTGTGGCTTGGAAGCTTATGCGGATGCCATAGTTGGCTCCCTTGGTGTAGAGCATAAGAAGCGCACTACGATCGGCGTTGAGCTCGCTGCCAGAGTGAGATGAACAATTCTGCCCATTTTGCGCTTGGTTGACGAAGGTGACAGCCGAAATTGTTACTCTTTCTCGATGAACCTACCTCCGGTCTCGATTCTCAGTCAGCGTGGGCTCTTGTCAAGTTCCTTCGTCAGCTCGCTGACTCTGGGCTTGCTATTCTTTGCACGTCAGTCCGTCCCATATGCACTGTGGCACATGATACTGACGAGCGGTTGTGTATAGCATCCACCAGCCCTCTGGCGAACTGTTCCAGCTCTTTGATCGATTACTGCTTCTCCAGAAAGGTGGCAAAACGGTCTACTTCGGCGACATTGGGGAGGAATCTATGACAGTAATTGATTATTTCCAGCGAAATGGTGCTGCTGACTGTCCCGCTAATGCAAATCCGTGAGTAATGTTTCTCGCTGTGTAGGAGTGTTAGCTGAGTAAGCTGTACACACTGCGCAGGGCAGAGTACATGTTAGATGTTGTCGGAACTGGAGTTACAGCAACCAGTATGACTGACTGGGGTCATGTTTGGGCAAACTCGCCCGAAGCAGCCCAGCTGAACCTGAAGCTCGAAAGTATTCATCAAGCACAATCTAGACCTATCGTAGCTTCCGGATCCTACCCCGAGTTTGCAAGTTCTTGGGTGAAACAACTCGCACTTGTCACTCATTATGGTTTCGTGTCTTACTGGCGTAACCCTGCGTTGGTTTATTCGAAACTGTTCGCCTGCGTTTTCACTGGGATGCTTATCGGATTTTCGTACTTTGGTGCTGCAAACTCCTTGCACGGATTTCAGGACAGAGCCTTTGTACGTACCTTTTGCGTCTGAATATCACTTCAGGGACGCAAATGACATTCCTTGAATCCACAGTCTGTACTTATGGCCCTGCTAATCTGTGTACTCACGGCACAACAATCGCAGACCAAGTTCATCGAGCGCCGAATTGTCTATGAGGTCCGGGAGCATCCTTCGAGAATATATGCTTGGTCAGCGTTCCTCGTCTCTCAGAGCCTGATTGAAATTTCGTTTAATATACTCTCCATTCCTCTGTTCTTTGTCTGCTGGTATTGGTCCTCTGGCTTCGACAATTCCCGCGCTGGTTTCTCCTACCTCTTTTACTGCATCGTGTTTCCGTTTTACTACACCACCCTTGCATTGGCGATTGCCGTAGTCTCTTCCAATGCGATCATTGCCAGCACATTGTTCATCGCAATGGCCAGCTTCACCGTGCTTTTGTATGTATTGATCCCTTATGACAGATCATATCTCGTTTTTATTGATGGATGGACATGGTAACCTCACAGTGCTGGCGTACTACAGTCATTCTATCTATTGGGGTGGTGGAAGTGGATGTACTACCTCTCCCCGTTTACCTATATTATCGAGGGTCTATTTGGTCAAGGTGAACTTCCCCAATTTGTCTCGTGTCGGGAACACCACACTGATGAACGCCCTTCCTGCATCTCAGTTGCTGGTGACCAGCTCATCGCATGCACATCTTCTGAGTTCATCACATTGGAACCACCGTCAGGGATGAGCTGCGGTGCCTACATGGATCCCTTCATTTCCTTCATGGGTGGTTATCTCATTAACCCAGATGCGACCGCCCAGTGCGACTTCTGCCCCGTGCGAGCGTCAAACGAGTTGTTGGAGTCATCGTTCCACATCTCATATGGGAACCACTGGAGGGATCTATTCATTGTTCTTGGATTCGTTGCTTTCAACGTACGTCAGCTCTCCTGTCCTATTATCACTCCAACTTCGTGTGTTGTCGCAAACTGAGACTGATGGTGGGTGTGGCGACAGGTCTTGCTCATGTTTGTGGGCATGTTTTTCCGGATCAACAAGGGATATAGACCTCAAGCATATATTGTAAAAAAAATCAGTTGAAGTGGTTACATGACGGATTCTAGCCTCTGGACACCTGGTCTTTTTCTTTTGCAGACGTTCTTGGTACGTATCCAGAATCGGAGAGATATCTGGAAGCTGGTGTCGTTCATTTACAGCGAGCCGAGTCAACTTGACTCTAGCTGTATCTTGGCGGGCCCAGCATGAGTCGAAAAATATGAAATGCGGTGACGATCGCGCAACCTTGTTAATCGTCACTGTGCACTTTCCTCGTGGTACGATCTCGATCCGCTCCCTCGCGCTCTCCTCGTACACATGATACTGTTTCCTCATCTATACCGGTAGCCTCGTACATCTCTTCATCTCCCTGTCCTTGTGCCCTAATTCACGTCTACTACACCCCGCTGTTCTGAGGTCGCGGCCTTGAACACTTGTTGCCCACGTTATCTGTGCTCACTTTGCCAATCTACTTCAGTGTCCCCGCATAGTCCAAGAAATCGTCTCGGACCTGAAGTAATTTACTCAGGTAGATAGAATCGACAGAGTGACGTCGTACGTCCGCAACGAACAAGCAAGAAGGGTTGCAACTGTCGACAAGAACTTGCATGAGATGAACTCCAACCAGTCCCTTTAACTACCATCCAGAGCGAGAAATGGGCCGAACTCACCAATTCAATATACTCCCCACCCCAGCTGCGTTTGATCGCTCGTCGGTATCGTTAGCGAAGTAGTATCCGGGCGGGAGGAAGCGTATTGGAGGCCCAGGGAGGAGGCAGTGGGCTGGGTGAAGCTGCGAAGCACTCTCCAGCCCGGGACGGGAACCCGAGCTGCCGGGTATCTCGGAGCTGCAAGACCCCGCACTAGTACGGTAACGGTAATCCTTAGCGACCCAGCACTGCCACCGGTAGTATGCACTCACCGGAGCCACGAAGTTATATCAAGACTCAAGATAAAATCAATGTTATTCAGCTAAATAATACCCCGCCCCCTAGGAACTGGACCGTGTTCACTTCAGCGTCAGCATTATCAGTAGACAATCATGTTCACAGCATTACTCGGATTCGTAGCCGTCCTGTTCATCATTGAGGCTACACGAAGACTCAGGTGCTTGCGGTCATCAGGAAACTCTACTACAATGCCGCTCCCACCCGGCCCCAAACCCCTACCTTTTTTCGGAAATGTGTTCGCTATGAACAAAGACGCACCTTATCTCACGTACACAGAGTGGGCAAAGGCTTATGGTGCGTCTTCTTATTCATCCTTTGGTGGTCCCTAATACGTCTATGACACGAAAAAGGCGACATTGTATGCGCAAATGTCTTGGGCCAGAACATAATCATTTTAAACTCGGAAGAGGTTGCCGTTGCATTGCTCGAAAAACGCTCGCAAAAGTACTCTGACCGACCCGATGTATCCTTTGCAGACCAGTGCGTTCCTTTTTTTTTCTTGTTCCTTGTTGTGACCTAGCGTTCTCTGAGCGTGGGTTTTTCCGTTCCCCTGTCCTGGTACTGACGCGCACGCTACGAGCAAAGGTTCAACTGGGAATGGGCGACTTCTCTGACGCGATATGGGCCCCGGTTCAGGCTGCATCGACGATTGTTGCATCAGGTCTTTAATGCCCATGCAGCGTCAACTTATCGTCCAAGACAACTACAGAGGGCGTACGAGATGTCAATGCATTTGGTAGAGGAACCCACGCATTACGAAGAGCATTTCACAACGTGGGTCTTATCACGTACTCGTAAAATTTCCCTTCACTCTCACTCTGTCGATGTACAGGTTCGCTGCGGCTATAGTCATGGAAGTGACATATGGATATGACATGAAGGAGGCTGACGCGTTGGTAACTTCCATGCAACGCGCATCAGACATCTTTCTCCGTGTAGTCACGCCTGAAACGATTGCGCTCTGTGCTGCGTTTCCATTCAGTGAGTGATCACCGTCCAACGTGATGTTCATTGACGATTTCCTCATCTTTGTACAATATAGTTAAATCATTGCCCACTTGGTTTCCGGGAGTGGGATTCATGTCCGAAGCTCCTGAATGCCGTCGCTTAGTCTCTGAAGCGTCAAATGCACCATATGAATGGGTTCAACGACGTATAGTACGTCCAAAAAAGTGATGACCATACGTGTGTAGCTAATCAGAAATTCAAGGAGGAAGGAAACGCAATACCATCCATGGTTGCTGATGCGATCATTCGATACCGTCTGGACAGTGGCTCGAACAATCCGGAGATCGAACAAGGTGTTAAAGAATCGGCAGGAACACAGTATGCAGGTGATCGTCATTTTCTGTATTTTGATCCTAGTCAAGGCTAACGAGACCTGCAGCATCGGTTGAAACGGTTCGTCCTGCCAATCCAACACGTGTGATCACGGAGTGACGTTTTACTGGTCCGATAGATGAATGCCACGCTGATGGTGTTCACTTATCTCATGATGAACCATCCGGAGGTCCAACTCCGTGCCCATGCAGAAATCAATGATGTTGTCGGACGGCAGAGACTGCCAACCTTTGAGGACAGACCATTGCTGCCATATGTGGATGCTCTAATTCGAGAAACATTGAGGTGGCATCCGGTGGCACCTATCGGTGCGTTTCGATCTTTACTCTCTGTTTCAATATTCAGTCGAAATGTGTTCTAGGTATCCCACACGCCATATCTGAGGACGATGTATATCGAGGGTATTTTATCCCGCAAAGTAAGAACATTGTCCCTTGAAGTGACTCTTGCTAACCACTCAGCCCAGGCTCCACAGTTGTAGCCAATATCTGGTAAAGGCACCATCTCGTCAGGCATGAGAACATGATGTCGATTGAGATTACAATCACAGGGCGATCTCACACAACGAGAAAAAGTATCCAAATCCTAACGTATTCACGCCGGAACGATTTTTGCAGGAGGATGGTACGCTGAACGGGGACAACATTCCTTGGGTGTTTGGGTTCGGACGTCGGATCTGGTGCGTTGCAGGTTGATGTCTCTTCTTTTTTTTCACTTCTTTCTGACGAGGCGATTGCAGTCCAGGGAGGCACATCGCGGACGCGTCGTTGTGGTGTGCGATAGTGTGCATGCTAGCACTTTTCAGGATCGAGAAGACAGAAGGGTCCGATGACGTGAAGTGGTCGACTGGGCTGACGTCGTGCGTGGCTACTCTGTTGAAGAAGAAAATGATGTCCTCGCTGACACGCACCCTTTCTTGACAGACACCCGCTCCCATTCCCATGCAAATTCGTACCAAGAGACGAAGAAATGGATGGCGAGAAGTTGACATCGTGGGTTGATGCGAGCCGTTGACTTGTTACTGTAACAGTATCTTCATGTATGATGCAGTTGATGCTTGGTATGATCAAATGGGTTGCCATACGATTCGCCACAGGTTTAGTGGCATGCACTCCTGTGTGCTTTCTTCGCGCGTTGAAACATTGGCATCATGGTGTATTAAAGCAAAAATATGATTTGGAATTGCTAGCATTCCCTGAAGACCATGAGTGAGTGAACGGTGTGCTCGCATATATAACCTACTGAGATCGTACGTTCTCAATCCTCGTCCATTCGCTGGTACATTGGTTTAGGCTTTGAGCGATGCTGAGCCGGTTCGACGGAAAAGTTAGTTGATACAGTGACTGGCCAAATGGCACGGAATGATCTGATCTTTGCATTTGATTTCCTAGTGATCGAGCACTGCCACAAGGTGAAAAGGTAATAAGGTATTCTAATTTCTATTTCAAACCTTGTTCCGTCTCACGTTCCTCGTGCTCAACCAATTATGGCAGTGTGTTTGTACGTTGGGCGCTAGTCTAAGACATTCTCACTTTGACAATTATGATCGTAGTGTTGCTCGGGCTCGCTGCCATCCTACTGGCCGTGGAGGGTACGCGAAGGCTCAGAAAATGGTCCAACAAGGAATTATCTGAACTTCGCATTTGATTTCCCAGGTGATCGAGCGCTGCCACAAGCTGGAAAGGCAAGGTATTCTATTTCAAACCTTAATGTTCCATCTCACGCTCCTCGTGCTCTATCAATTATGGCAGCGCATCAGTAGCCAATCAGCAGCCATGGCAGCGTGTTTGTATGTTGGGCGCTAGTGACGTTCTCACTTTGACAATCATGATCGTAGTGCTGCTTGGGCTCATTGCCATCCTACTGGCCGTGGAGGGTACACGAAGGCTCAGATCCTCGCGGTCATCGGCATACCCTACCCTACTACCGCATCCACCCGGTCCTAAACCGTTACCTTTCGTCGGAAATGTGCTCACCATGAACAAAAATGGACCTTATCTCACATACACGGAATGGTCAAAGACTTATGGTACGCCTCTCCGTATTTCCAGTGGTGGTCCCGAATATAACTATGACACCGATGTGCTATCATGGAATAGGCGACATCATTTACACGCGCGCCCTCGGCATGACTATCATTATATTAAACTCGGAAGAAGCCGCCATCGCGTTGCTCGAGAAACGTTCGCAGAAGTACTCTGATCGTCCCGAAATGTCACTTGCAGACATGTGCGTCCTTTCCCCCCCTTGATATTGAAGTTATGATTCGTGTGCTCTGAGCATGAGATTGCTTTGCTGCTCTTCCTGAATGCTGATGCTGGCGCAAAGGTTTGGCTGTGAATGGTTTGCTTCCCTCGCGCGGTATGGGCCACGGTTCAGGTTGCATCGACGGTTGTTTCACCAGGTCTTTCGTGCACAAGCGGCATCAACTTATCGTCCAAGACAGTTGCAGAAGGCATATGAAATGTTGACACATATTTTGGACGATCCGACGCGCTACGCGGAGCATTTCACCACGTGAGTCTTTATCAAATATGAAATCTCTCCACGACGGAGCACTCAATCTGTTCGTTTACAGGTTCTCTGCTGCTGTAGTAATGGAGGTGACATACGGATACAACATGAAAGAGGCGGAGACATTCGTTGCCTCCATGCAACGAGCATCGGATATTGCGCTCCGTGTATTCACGCCTGAAATGTCCGCCCTCTGCGCTGCGTTTCCATTCAGTAAGTTATCGCTGTTCAAAAAGGTGTTCGTTAGTTTCTTTATCTACATCATATAGTAAGAGCATTACCCGCTTGGTTTCCCGGAATGGGATTCAAGTATAAGGCTTCCGAATGCCGCCGCTTGTTCTCTGAAGCGCTGCATGCACCGTATGCATGGGTTCGACGACGTATCGTATGTCCAGAAAAAAAATCGATGATTATCCAGAATGTATATAGCTAATGAAAAATCGAAGGAGGGAGAAAACCCAACATCATCCATGGTTGCTGATGCAATCATTCGTTACCGTCTGGATGATGATTCATGCAATCCAGAGCTCATACAAGCTGTAAAAGACTGCGCAGGTTCGCTGTATGCAGGTGATCGTCATTTTCCAAAATTCATGCATCTGATTCCAATCGAGGCTAACCAGACCTGCAGCATCGGTTGAATCAGTTTGTCTCTCTAATTCAGCATCTGTGATGACTGAGTAAAGTCTTGCTGGTGTGACAGACCAATGCGATTCTGATCGTGTTCATTTATCTCATGACGAACTATATGGAGGTCCAACGTCGCGCCCAGGCGGAAATAGATGGTGTTGTTAGGCGACAGAGACTGCCGACTTTTGAGGACCGACCATTGTTGCCATACGTAGGCGCTATTATTCGAGAAACGTTGAGATGGAATCCGGTGTTACCTATAGGTGCGTTTTGATCTTTATTGTTCATTTCAAGATTCAGATGGTATGTTCTAGGCATTCCACATGCCACCTCTGAAGACGATGTTTATCAAGGGTATTATATTCCGCAAGGTGGGGAGCATTGGTGCCTGACTCAGCCTGAGGTGACCTCGACTGACCACTAGTCCAGGCTCCACAATCGTGGCTAACGTCTGGTAAGAGCACGAGCATGTCGAGCATGGGAGTATAACATCGATTGAGATTATAGGGCAATCTCGCACGACGAGAAAAAGTATCCGAATCCTAACGTGTTCATGCCAGAGAGGTTCTTGCAGGAGGATGGCACACTGAACGAGGATGACATTTCATGGGTATTTGGGTTCGGGCGTCGAATCTGGTGCGTTTGACGTCGACGTTTCTCCTGTGATTTGCTCCTTTCTGATACAGTGTACGCAGTCCAGGAAGGCATGTCGCTGACGCATCGCTGTGGTCTGCGATTGTTTGTATGCTGGCACTGTTCAGGATCGAAAAGACGGAGGGATCTGACGACGTGAAGTGGACGACGGGATTGACCTTGTGCGTAATTGCTGCACTTCGTGTCGAGGAGAAATTAACTCGCGATCTTTTTTTTTTTTTTTTTTGCAGACATCCCCTTCCATTCCCGTGTAAATTCGTCCCGCGAGACGAAGAGTTGAATGGCAGAAAGCTGACATCGTTGATTTATGCGAGCTGTGGCGACTCCTAAGTTGCATGGCTTGCTTTCGTTCCCGTATTTTCTTTTCTTTTTGGTTTTCATTGTTTCCTTCACGTTGGGTAGTGGCCCTGGATGCCAATGAGTGCAGTGACTTTCTCCGATGTTTGGCTACTTCCAGATATCGGCGAGCACTATGTTCATAGTTGTTTCCGGCCGAACGGTCTACGTACAGTAGTACATACTTGCCTTTAGTATATAGCGTATCGGAGTCCGACGCACTGTCGAGCTATTGTATTCTAGTATTCTGTCTGAGTCCGGTGATCGCCTGTTTTGCTGTCCGAATGCAAAAAATCAAACAGGTCAAGGCTTCGCATTATTACATCTAGCAGGCTGGAATCGCAGATATTATCCAATGATGGGGTTCAAACATTCACCGTCGGAAAGACGACCACAAGCAAGAGTTCAACTTCAAGTATAGGCACCCTGTTGAACTCGGACGTTCGTGCAGCATCATATCCACCATGTATGCCCATGGTACATTATGACACAGCAAGCTGTTTTAAAAATAATCAATTTATGTCCCATTGCGGAGTCGACGACTCAATGGAGGACAATCAATCTAAGCTAAGAGGGCCCCTGTCAGTGCCCGAGTCTACACAAACTTTACCATGGAGTGACGGTGCCACCCGGTTTACCGGCCATGTTAGACACCCCAGACTTCCGCCACGATGATGCAGCAAGCTGGTTAGTGAGCTCCTGGACGGTTTTCTCGAGGTAAGCTATTTTCATCCCATGGATGGTGCAAAACAGGTTAGTGAATCCTTAGCTGGACTGAGAATAACGCACCGGAATTTGATTTCTGGGCATCAAGGTCTGCACGTAGTGATCGGATGGTCTGATTTAATTTTTTGGCTGGGCATTGGCAGGCAACTGTCAACGAGGTGGGAGTAAGTGTGGACCGAACGCACTTGAAATTTCCTCTTGAGCACAAAGAGATTGAATGGCGTGCCTAAGGATGTCTCTTTCGTCCTTGACCGTAGCAAGCTGATCACGGAGTTTTTGAGCAGATCTCTCTAGATCTGCTACGACCCTGATGGTTTTGTCTAATTTATTCTCTGCGCATTGAGAGGCAACTGTCAATGAGGTGTGAATAAAGACAGAGGGAGCCTACTTGTGTCATCATGCTGTGTGCAAAGCACCCGGTTGTCTTTGTCGGATGAAGCAAGATGATCAAGGAGACGCTGGATATTTTCATTGAGGATTGCTATGATTTCGGCTGAATGAAAATGGAAGTTAGCATGGCACAATCATTCAGCCAACAAGCATACCTTGACGAGTGTTCTGTGCACGTAGGGACTCCACCGTGTCTCCAAGATCGATATTTTCCATCCTTGAGCGGTGGAGTCCTGACTCCAAGAGAATCTGTTTAAGTCAAAAATGTGGTCAGTAATAACGTTTGATAGAAGTTGTGAAACTCACGTTGTCGTGGTAGTGTGAGGGAAGGATGTCCAAAAGACATCGAAGGATGATTTTATTCTCTGAAGCGATCACAAGGTCGTAGTTTGGTGAGATGGCCATGGGACAGATGTAGTAATTGGACCCAGGCATTGTGACTGTCGCAAGCTGTTGGTGGGATGTAACATCCCAGAGTGAGAACGAGGAATCTCCGGGGGCTGCGATGAACCTGTCGTTGGGTGCCAGTGCCATATAACATGCATCGTCGTTATGGCCGATGATCCATTTTGAGAGTGTTGTCCAGGTAGACACCTCAAGACAGTGAATATTCCCTTTGATAGACAAGACGAGGAGTTGTTTACTATTGCTCGTCCAGAGGAGGCACCCATTCAGTGCGGTATTCATGTAAATCGGAAGTTGGGCAAGGAGTTGGCCGTTGCGACCGTCGTAGACACAAACAGACTCGGAATCAAACGTGGCGGTTGCGATGAGTCGCCCGTCGGGCGAGAACTTGACTGCGAGTAGTTCATAGTTGTGTCTGAACGGTCCGAGCAGTCGCTGTCCAGTTGAAAGTGACCAGACACAGACCGTCTCGTCTTTCGATCCAGTCGCGATTCTTGTCGAGTCTGGTGAGATGTCCACGGCGAACACGTAATCGCTGTGCGCTTCGAACTCGGTCACCTTTTCGTGGTCTGTCGTGTCCCACACCGTCACTCGACCATCTTCTGTCCCAGCCACGATCCACTTTCCGTCCTGTGAGACTGCGATGTCTTGAACAGGACTTCCAGCATCCATTGGCTTGCCCACTTCTTTGCCATCCGCCACTCTCCATCGTCCAATCTTTCCTTTTCTTCCTGCGCTCACGATATGTTCACCGTCAGGGAGAAACTTGACCGAACGTATGTCATCTTGAACATCAATCTCGATCTGGCTCGCGCCAACGATACTGGAGACGAGAAGCTTTTCACTCGATCCCCGAGGTTCTGTCGGTGCCTTATTTTCGATGGTCTTGGGTTCAACGTCTTTGCTCGCCGCCTGCTGTCCGCGTGGGCTGTTCACCCCACTCGGTCCTTTCTCTCTTGTCAGTTCCAATGATCTTTCCCATACATGTAGTACTACTCACCGTCCCTCTTCGTCAGCCACACCATGGAAGACATACTTGGTAGGCTAGGTTTGAGCGTGGTGCAAAGAGAATTCCCAATCATTTACCTCCGGTGCATCAATCATATCACATGATAATACACGTGTTCGCTCACGCATTTACCCCATGCCCTGGGCGCTTGCTTTCAAATCTACATCCCGCCCTTACCGATCACTATCGTACCACTTTTCGAACTCGACTAGCAAATGTTTAGATGTTAGAT
The DNA here is from genome assembly GCA_038093135.1 of Leccinum longicurvipes. Classification (NCBI taxonomy): domain Eukaryota; kingdom Fungi; phylum Basidiomycota; class Agaricomycetes; order Boletales; family Boletaceae; genus Leccinum; species Leccinum longicurvipes. The sequence goes on from JBBPRP010000142.1 coordinate 16,257, forward strand.
CACGACCGTGCAAGACCCTGATACGAGACTCGAGACTCTGAATCAAGCCGATGCCAAACCACGTTAAGGTAAATATGGCCGACGAGGTGGCATGCATACGGTCCAGCAGACACGTCGCAGACAGACAAGAAAGTGAAAGGGAGAAGTACGAAGAGTAGTGAAGAGACGTGTCAATGTCGTCCAGGATATTACATGCGCTCAATGTGCGTTTCAACGAACATATTCCTGAATCTCTGATGGCCAGGGTAATGTTGAAGTGGTGGGCGTAGGTTGAACAACTTACACGAATTAACCCACTTCGAGGTATTACCAACAGACGATTTGTCCCAATTAGAGGATAAATAGAAAGGAAGGTGTGGGACACACTAAAACGCACTCAATCTACAAATGGGATACGACAGCTAGCAATCTAACAAGACTACTGCAAGTCGACCGTACCAATGCTCTCCATTCTGTCTGGGGCGGAGCGAGCCGAGAGGCTGCGGCGTTACAGTCTCTTACAGACAAGGTCGGACCCGTAGTATAATGCCCTGAATGTGGGAGCGTCATCACGGATCACGGAACCAGAAAAATCCACAGAAGCATGAGAAGCAGAAGTTGGCGAAGAACCTGCAGACGCGAGAAAGATTGGAGAACACGACAAGTTCCTCTTGCATTGGGTATTCGGTAGGTGCCAGTGGTGCTCGAAGGAGATCGAAGATGTGGAGATAGCCTTATATCTCGTTTGGTATTATAGGCAAGATCCGTTAGTTGATTGTGTGTATTTCTTCAGTTGAGCTGAGAAAGCAAATGGTAAAAATTCAAATCGATGGACAAGACGAGAGTGCGATGTGAACTCACTCAGGGGCGTTTAAATTCAGTAGTGACACGTGACATGTGACACTGCGACTTTCGCTCATCCACCACTAAGACTCAGACTGACGAAACGCTCGCACGATTTGCTTCTACACTTCCCGACGTGTCATGTTTGGTTTCCAGTAGACATGTCTCTATTTCACTGGTCCAGTAAATCCATAAGACATTTTTATCTTGCTCATCAATTCGATTTTTTGTCGTTTTGTCCAGCCCCGGAAAGACGGTCGGTCGACCGAATCTTGCCAATAATACCAAACGAGATATATTTCCACATATTCGACCTCATTGCATCACCCACCAAATACCTAACTCCAGGGGGACTCAAGACATTCGCCAGTCTTTCTCGCGTTTGCAGGTTCTTTGCCAATGTCTGCCTTCCACGCATCTATGAGGTTGTGGATTTTCAAGAAGAAGTGTCGAGCGGTTCTATATTGTCTGCACATCTTGCCAGGCAGCGGCCTTTCGCGATCGCGCTCGCCAGAACAGTGTCAGTGTGCCGTTTCTGGCATCTGGGGAAGGACTATATGAACTCGTGGGAGGGTGGGCTGTACATCTCGGCAATCTCATACATGAAGAACGTGCACGAATTCGTGTTTTGTGGCTGCTCCGTACAGGCAGAGCACTGGTGCGCGATGGCGGCGCTGCCGTGCCTCAAGATACTTTTCTTCACCTGCTGCAATCTTCTGCCATTCCCTGATGATCTGGAGCCCAAGGAGGTTCAAGTGTCCCAACTTTCCATGATTTCGTGTGGCGCGCCCAAGGATTGGCCCATCGTGACCATCGATACTGGGTACTTGAGCATGTTTACCATCGATTACTTGGATCTCGTTGACTTTCAGGAGGGGTGGCTCCGTCGGTCCACCGTCACAGAGTTGCAAATCCATAGTCATGGCAATTTCGTATTCGAGAGCTACGCCGAGGGACTGTCTTCAGCCTTCTTGCAAATACCGGAATCTCTCGAGACGCTGTGTTTTACGGTTGATCCTATGTATTTTCGCGGAGTGGCTCAGGTTGTCCTGGGAAGCATTTGGGAAAATCCCAGTACATGGAGGGACCTTGCTTCCCTTCGTTCGCTCAAGCTGCAAGTGGAATGTGAGGAGTCGGTTACGAACGTAAGTCGATCTGTTTCCCTCATTTGGTGTATTACATGGTCGCTTCATCACTTATCATTCCCCTCCTTTAGGAGCATCTTCGATTCAGAAATGGTATGAATACCCTCCCCTAATGCTTCTGTGCTGAAGGAAATGCTTGTGTTTGCTGCATCGCATGTCACATTAGAGACCTTGTCAGAAGTTTTGTCTATCCTTCGCGACAAGCTGGGTCCTGCCTCTAGTCTCAGGCACGTGTGTTATTTTGGGACTGTACTCCGTTTGGTAGATGGGGAGTGGTTCCAGTCGGAAGGAGTGCGGGGGGAATGAAGCGGAATGATATGCATGTGGTGTATGCGCGTTTGTTTTCATCCTTGGAGGCCGTCGGTGTAGCAGCCAGGGCTTGTAAACCAGAACAGGAAGGACGATACAAGTAAGGAAGTTATCCAATAGGTCATCATATGTATTGATTCAAAACGCGTCCAGACAAGAAAACGTCTGAACGAAGCCAAGATGTGGTCAGTGGGAATGCCTGCATGAGGAAGGCCCTCCAGATAAGTACTAGTACTATTTCCATACAACCTTGAAGTTGATTAAAGTTCTCACGCCCAATGCTCACGGATTCTTCACTATTCATCGACCAATCATGGCACATCCTACGAGACCCAAAGTAACCTGGAAGAGCATACGGGCCTCATTGTATTTGCTTGGGCACTAATGGCGTTCTCACTCTGCCAGCCACGATTATAGCGCTGCTTGGGCTTAGACTCACAACTGCCAGATTCCCGGACTGGAACGAAACGAGACGAAACGAGACGAGGGGACAAACACGGGGTGGATGATACTTACATAGTTTATGTGCATGATAGGGACTCAGCAAAAACGCGATGAAATGATGCGTGACAGACACTGGAGAATCGAAACTTGAAACGGACTACAGGTCCGTTTGGACGTGACGACGACTGGACTCGATCGGGACTCAGAACGAAACACAATGAAACGATGCGACTCGGAGACGACGATCAGGTTTCTCCGGTGAGTGAGCATGACTCACCGAACATATTGATGGCCAGCCCTGTCCGAGTCGTTGACCCTGCTATCATCATAAAGAAACATTTTTTTGCAACGTCCGTTAATTAGCCATGAAGTTCATCGTCGCTGCTTGCCTAGTCACCGCGATGGCGCCTGCGCTTGGGAGAATACCTGTGAGAGGTTTTGTTTTGTCGTCGACGTGGCACAGACATCCATCATACCCCCGATTGTGGTCATGATGGGAAGGATTCGAAACAATAAACCACCAGAAAAATGGATCAGCAGGCGATTTTTCTTATCCCTTGAGCCTTATTCCCTCGACCTTCACCGTTTACGATTTACCTTCCCGAATTTAGTGCATTTGACTCCAGAATACAAGGAAGAGTGGTTCCCATGGGCCGTTTGATACCATCCGAGTGGAATTGCTTCTCTCCCTTGTGTGGGCGGTGTCCGTTGACTTTGGGTGAGAAGTGGGCTTTGACCTAGTGCCGACGTGACGACGGTCCACATCAAGTCCACATACCCAAAATTAGAAGTTCCACAGTGCTTGGATCAACGGCTCTGGTAGACAATGGTCATTCTCATGATATTTATTTCAGTGCGTTCGATCCGTCGATGCCCTCACCAACTACTACAACATGGATTCTCCCCTCTCTCCTCGTACTTTCGCTGCCAACGTTCTCGGCACTACTACCACACCTGACACTGCGCGTCCATCGCGACTTCCTCTGCGTATAAGATGGCTTCGCAGAAAATTCTCGCCTTCTCCCTCTCCTCCCCCCTTCTTCGACTACGAACCCTCGTTTACGTGGGACATCCCAAACCCGTTTGCATCCCCGCTCCCCCGCCCCGCAGATGCCATCCAGACGCGCATCGAACGGGAGAGGCGGTACGAGTCTTTCGGGCCTCTTGATCCAGTCCACTACTACGACTTTGATCCCGGGTACGATCTAGAAGAGGATGACTGCGACGATCTCGATGACGACGAAGAGAGCTACGATAGCGATAGCGACGGTGGCGACGCCGACGACGAGGAAGAGGACTGCGATCCCGACGTCGCGGCCACTGAAGGCGGTCGCTCTCCCATCGGCAGGCCCTTGATGCCAATCGCGCTCCCGCAGCTACTCCACGACGTCCCCCTCTGCTTCATCACCCCCCCTTCTATCGATGTCTCCAACGCGCCATCTGAAGCCGAGACTCGCGTCCCCAGCCCCCCGACGCTCCTCCTCTACCCTTCCTCCGAGTCCGAATCAGAGACCGAGACCGAGTGTGGCAGCGAGCACTCCGACAAGGAGGAACCTTCCTGGGCGGACCTCGCAGCGATCTACAATGACCTCGCCGAAGCCGAAGAACGCGCCATTCGCAAGGCTAGACGCAATGCCCAGCGCTCGCGTTCGAAAGTGCTCGCAATTCTTGGACCCGAAGCGAGCTCAGCCCTCTGATGGCCATCAACTATCCAGTACAGCAACGATAATCATGATCGTCCTGATCGACACAAACACTCTAAGTACATCTCCATTCGTTACACTAGCACGTATAAGCATTTGCACAAGTATGTACCACCGCACATAGTTAACTGTATTCTGGATTCTAGACTATCTCGCACATGGACACGACGTAGCACACACACATTCCTTCACTAAATTTAATCTCTTCATCTCCTTTATGTGGTCGGTGCGACATTGCCAAAGCTGAGAAACACGCCGTTTATGTCCACGCTAGATCGACGCAATATTGGCGTTCGAGTTGCGATGTTCACCATCAGATGTGGCCGCGAACCCCTTCTGCGTGTTGGTGCATGCAAGTGTCCGGCGAGCGCCACAAAACAGCACTATCATAGCGCTCTCTTGCCCTATCCATTGCGGGCATCACCTGCGAAGCTCGAAGTGTTGTCGTTTCAAAGCCACGGCGTTCTTGTTTCTGAATTTGTAAGAAACAAAGAAAAAGCAACTCATACAAGACACTATGTACAGGAAGCAACCCTTCGCCTAAGAAGGAAGCTCGCACAACACATTGTATATCATCATGCTTTACTATCGGACACCTTCCGACCATTCCCCTTGCACCAAACAGAAATCGTTGTCAAAAAAAGCTACGTGCTTGAAATCGCTGAGACTACAGAATGGACCAAGCTTGTTATGGAGAATGTGCTGAAGGACAGGTAACCATTCATCTGAAGCATCAAACATCAGCAGTCCTTTGGCCCAGATCTGTTAGCATGACTGAATCCGAATTCCTTACCTTTTATAGCCTGGCAAAGATCCTAGAGAATGAGAGGAACAATAAGCGATCAAACAGCCCTATAAGACAGGGCAGCAATAAATCAACTTGCATCTGCAAATTCCATCTCGTCGTATTCCAGTCTCAGTGCAAGTGAGCGAAGCGAAGAAAGGTTTTTCCACACAGGATTATCCAGCAAGCTCTCCAAGATATTGCGACCCAATCCAAAAGCAGCCGTATCATCTACCAAGGAACACAGCGCCTCAAGAGTCGGTGGTACTTGCATGAGGATGAAACTAAGCTCCGAGGTGTAGTCCCGGCCATCAACGAAAAACTCGAGAGCATGGACATGCAACTCCGTGACAACAGATTGGCACAACCAACCCTCCTTTTCGAGAAACAATATATCCACGGAAAACATGCACAAGCAGCCCGTATCGACGATCGTGATCGGCCAGTAGTGATCTCCAGAACAGTCTATCACGCGAAGTCGAGATACTTGTAGTTTGAGGCTCCTCTCGAATTCTGCGTCTGACGGTGGGTCTTGGTTTGTAAACCAGCACCTGTCGAAAGACAGATCTTCGAGTGATGGGAGTGCCGCGAATGCTCTCCAGTGTCCGGTGTCCACCAAGCAGTCCAAAAGCTGGAGTTCGCGGACATTCTTCATGTGCAATACCGCAGGGATGCATCTCTTGCCAAACATTTCGGCTTCCTGATTCCCTCAGTCCCAGAATTCGCATGCCCTGACTGTCTCAGCGAGGGAAAGCGCGAGAGGCTTCTTATTGGCAATCTGTGCGCACAGAATACATCCAATAGAGGCTGCAGATGTGTAAGGACGATGATGGACTCGGAGGAAAGCGCCGGAATTGAATTCCATGAAATCAAACATATTTAGGCGCTCAGCAGTGGGTGAGGCGATGAATTCGAAAATACGGAGATAG
>JBBPRP010000143.1:0-22346 GCA_038093135.1 Leccinum longicurvipes
GTGTTGCAGATTTCAATTTCAATTTACCATGGGCGTCCAGGACTCCCATGTATGCAATGGTGACACTCATCTGCAACAACACTTAATGGAATGCCTTTGAGTGTGCTGTGCAAATGTTCACTGCATACATGGGAGTCCTGGACGCCCATGGTGTTGCAGATTTCAATTTCAATTTACCATGGGCATCCAGGACTCCCATGTATGCAATGGTGACACTCATCTGCAACAACACTTAATGGAATGCCTTTGAGTGTGCTGTGAAAATGTTCACTGCACACATGGGAGTCCTGGACGCCCATGGTAAATTGAAATTGAAATCTGCAACACTATGGGCGTCCAGGACTCCCAATGCTTGCAGTGGTTGATGCAACTGCCAAAATGCTCTTGAGTGCACTATTCAGGTGGCCATTGCATGTATGGGAGTCCTGGACTCCCACTCCATGCATGGAAGTCCTGAACTCCTCAGGAGCATGTGGAGTGGTGACATCTTAGCTTCGCCTTCATTCAACACCATGGGAGTCCTGGACTCCCATGCCTGCATGGCCATCTGCATATTGCACTTGGTGTTATTTTCACACCAGCATAGCCACTGCACACCACTCTATACATGGGAGTCCTGGACTCCCATGTATGCTGTGATCAAGTGCTAATGCCAAGATTTTTCAAAGTGTGCACCCTCTAGTTGACCTAGAGCTATTATCTGGGATTGATCACTTCAATGTTACAGCAGGTAGTTGAACTTCAATCTGAATGAGTTAGATTTAATTCTGGAGTATCTATCTGCTCTAACATTTAAGTGATCCAAGCACACCACTCTATACATGGGAGTCCAGGACTCCCATATTGTTGCAGATAAGTCCCACTGCATACACAGGAGTCTAGGACTTCCATACTTGTAGTAGTTCTGGTGTTGGGATGCTTTGGAGTATGCTATGCAGGTGATCACTGCATACATGGGAGTCCAAGACGCCCATGATATGGTAGAGAATACAAAAGCTCTGGATGCCCATGAGTAGAATTTCAAAGTAGATTTCCAAGGAGAAATATCTCTGCTAGTCATTTCCTGGCCACAGAGCAAATCTACCCCTTGCAAAGCTTACTTTCACAAATGATCTATCTACTAAAATCATACTCACATAACATATTGAGGTTTTTGATATTTCGAGTGCCTCAAAATATGTTGGAAAATAGAATTACACAATAAAACATTCATGCCTTACAAAAGTTTCATCCTAATGTTTAAATCTCTTTCATATTACCATCATCTTTAGATTTCAGAATATGAAATTTCATATAGCTCCACAATAGATCATCATTTATACAATAGATTAATGTAATCTGTTTAAATTGTACACTCAGTTTCGTTTATGAGAATTCTAGGTGGGTCTGAGTTATGATAATTTTATATCCGTCTTCAGGCATCCTGGATGCTTGTGTACCACAGTGGTTGAGCACTAGTTCCAAGATGTCCCTATGTGCACACTGCAGTGTTATGGCCAACTGCATCCACAAGAGTTCTGGATGCCCATATGTATAGGTCATTTTGATGATTTGCCATGCCATGGGAGTCCTGGACGCCCATCAGTGCAACACTATATCTTAAAGATCATGAGAGGGTAGACATGCCCATGTGCTTGACCATTGTGGACATGGGCGTCCTGGACGCCTGTTAATGCATCTGACATCTCATCTGGAAGATCACAGGTGTCTAAAATAGCTTGTCTAAGTATACCAGTCCATACATGGGCGTCCAGGACGCCCATGACTGTCCATGGTATTCAATCACACAGAGAGTTCATTTTATACATTCTTATGACTCATGAGCCTATAAACTACTGGACCTAATTTTTATACTACCTCAACAATAAGGAAGGATATAAAAAAGCTCTCAGTCTTCTGCCTCTTCTTCTTCTTCTTCTTCTTCCTCCTCACGTAAATTCTCTACTCTTGGAGGAAGACGAATTGCAGGTTGTTGTTGTAGGCGTCTGACTGCTGTAGGATTAATAACAATCTTGGGTCCCTGTTTGTCACCATTTGGTGGCAGGTAATACCATTTTCGCCCTGTGGTTTTTCTTGTACACCACATGCGATCACTTTCAGTGTGTGGAATCCAAGCCAGAGAATTGAACTTGACTCGCAATTCAGCCCGGACCAGATCCAGGCGATGCCTGGAGAGCCGACCGACAAGTGAGATATATGTCTGATAGTAGGTTGCTCTGCCAAAATTCTGCCCGGCATGTGGAGGAATGGTTTCGGGGAAGAAGCGATCAAAATGCTTGTTCCACTCTGCATTGGTGGCGAATGTATACTGTACTGCAATGAATGGAAAGTTGAGGTGAATATATAGGTCTTCAACAGCCAGTTCCTCCCGTAAATCACTTGGGATATTAGTCCAAGCACCTTCTTGACGATCTCTCTTGTTTGGAGATTCCTGAAGAATATCATAGTACATCTGTTCCAAGATCTCTTGAACTTGCTGCTTTAAAGTGATTTCTGGGGCATCATTCCCGATATTAGCAATGTCAAGGCGACGATTGCCACCACCATTTTGATGAAAGTAATCAACATCTGGACCTTGAGGACGTCGAACATTAGGAACTGGTAATCCATCGAGTCGATTCCCAATCTGAGGTAAGGCACGATCATGAGGGCGAATGTTCTGCACATCAAGAGTAGGATGGCTAGTTCGATTGGAGGTACGATCTAAATTGATGGGACGTCGGCCTGTTTGAAGTTCTCCCGTACCTAGCAAACGCCGGAGTTGATTCATTGTCCCTTGATCATAGGCTTGTAGAATCTTTTCCAAAGTGAACTGCTTTGCCCATGGAATCCGAAAGCCACGTGTGATGTTGTCTGGAACAATGTCACATATAAAATAGAGACCAGCTTCATACATCAGAGGAGTAGTCACTGCATCCGCATCTTCAGGATCATCGTTTTCATCAAACAATACATGAGCACAAGCTTGCTTGGCAAGGCCAAGAGTACGATGCATTGGAGTGCGATGTGCACCATTTAGAATCCAAATGACCATTGCTCCCAGAGCTAGTGAGTTTTCAGAAATCCGATCTTGAATGGTAGTTGCATGAAGGTTTTCAATTACTATAAAAACTGCACCCAGACGAAGCCACTTGAAGTACCTGAAAACGAGATAATATATCATCAATTTTAATAAAGTATGATTAATTACATACCACCATTGACGAGCAGAAATTTGAACCATTGTTTCATTAATGAGTTCAATTGGAAAGTCGGTCAAAATCTCATTTGCATCTGATAGAGGAACTCTGACTTCAAAACGTGCACAGCCCTCTTGTGGTTTGATATCTGGCTGGTCTTCATCGTCACCTGTACAAGTGAAAAGGATTCCACTTTGCTCATCAAGATCATCGATGAGTCTAGCACATGCTTGTTTGGACAGCAATTCCAAGGCTTTTCGAGGCCGAAAGATGCCTTCATGCAATTGATAAGATACACACTTTTCAGTGGTATAGGCTTGAACATAGGACATAGATTTAATATTTTGATTGGGTGTCCATCGAAAGCCTGCAATATCCTTGAGATGCATTTGATTGTCCACATAGTAGGTTTTGCTGCGATTGAATGTTCGCTCAAGATTTGGAACATCAGGCAAGAGATGTTGAACTAAGGCAGAATGTCCAGTAGATCGCCAAGTGACTATCTTGCCTGCCCGTCCAAATTCCAAACCCACGTCCACTAACCATTGGTTTTCTTGAATAGATGGCATGTGGAGCACATGAGTAAGATCAGCAAGTGCATTGACATGTTCATAGACATGGTTGGCCTCATCAGCAGGCTGATCTTCAGATGCCAGATTATGCACGGTTGCACCTTTCCAGCCACGAAGTTCATGTCCAAAGTAGGCATCTCTGAAGTAAGGTCTAATGGTTTCAATAGTTTGAAGGTATGAGGTTGCAAATTGAGGAAGAATGTGAGCAGGAATGTCCAAACTGCCTAGATGAAGACGGCCAGTACAGTCACGACTTGTTTTCAATGCCACTTGATAAGTAGGAGGCCAATGAGTAGCTTGATTTGGCATGAGTTGTCGTATGAGAGGAAGAAGACAGCGGTTATAAATGAGCTCGATGTCGGCTGAAGGGATCTTGTTGGAATCAAAAAGATGATACATGCGGGGAAAGAAAACTCGAATGCAGGATCGATTGGCAACCTTGCCAAAAGACATGTTGGGAATTTTGTGCATGGGAACATTTAGTGGACAATTCTAAAAATAATGTCAATAGCAGATAGATAGATTACAAAACAACATACTTCATTGTCCAAGGCAATAGCAGTAACATGACTATTTGTAGTCAAGGTGTCTCTAAAAGAGGGAGCTGGCCAAATTGTGACAGCAACACTATATGGAAGTGTTTTTGTGGTTCCAATCAAAGAATCAAAGTCTCTTGTAGCAGTAACTTGACGAATATCAGGCAAACCCTGTCCAACATTCAGAGTAATATTGTGTTGATCATTGATGTCCAAGCCACGTCGACCAGCAAGAATGAACTTGAGAAAAGCCATTTTGTCATCTATACCTCCATCTGCAATTGCATTGTAATATTCTAGTCCCTGATTGACAAATTCAAGCAGTGTCAGCTGCATTGGATTATGCTCTCGGTCATCAGGGTAAGAACACATGGCCATGATTTATGGTTATGATGGTGTGTGGAGAGATACTATGAAGGAGGGAAAGGAAGTAAGGAGGAAAGTTATGAAGTGGAAGAGTATATATATGTTGAGAAAAGTCTTTAGGGCAGGATTAATTAATTAGAGCTCAGAATTATATTATATATATTAGGCTAAGATTAAATATTAGACTGACCAGAAAAATTAGAATTTTAGCAGATTTATCTTTAAATGCTATCAAAATTATTCTGACTGGTGATTTCACAAATTTGAATAATTTATTAAATGTACAGGAGTCCAGGACTCCCATGCATGTACTCATATATGCACTAATATGTCTGATATTCACTTATCCATATGAGTCTTAGACTTCTATATATGCATTTATTTGGCATTTGAATATTTTATTAAATATACGGGAGTCCAGGACTCCCATGCATGCACTGACATATACATCCATATATTTGGTGTTCACTTATCCACATGGGAGTCCTAGACTTCCATGTATGCATTTATTTGGCATTTGAATATTTTATTTTATTAAATATACGGGAGTCCAGGACTCCCATGCATGCACTGACATATGCATCCATATATTTGGTATTCACTTATCCACATGGGAGTCCTAGACTTCCATGTATGCATTTATTTAGCATTTGAATATTTTACTGAATGTACGGGCGTCCAGGACTCCCATGTATGCACTCATATATGCACTTATATGTTTGGTGTTCACTTGTCCACATGGGAGTTCTGGACTCCCATGTGTGCATTGATTTAGCATTTGAAAGTTTTATTGAATGTACGGGAGTCCAGGACTCCCATACATGCATCTATATGCACTTGTATGTCTGGTGTTCACTTGTCTGCATGGGAGTCCTGGACTCCCATGTGTACATTCATTTACCACGTGTAGTCGGACCTGTCAGAGTCCAAACAATTCTAGTTTGGAGTAAAAGGGTTTATTCTAGTTTTACTTGGCAGAGTTTGGGCCTTCAGCCCAACCACTCCTAGTTTGCAGTAAAGAATTCTATTCTAGTTTTATCAGTTAGGATTTGGACTAAAGGTACAAACAATCTTAGCATTAAATGAACAGCTTTATTTGATTTTTAGTGTTTGTGTAGTAAGTTACATCTAGTAATGTAGTCAGTCATGCTTAGTGAAGGCAATCAATAACCCTATATAGGATCTGGCACTCATACTCAAAACAGAGTCTTTAGAGGGGAGACATTTAGGTCAGAGGGAATTCAACTTGAACAAGATGAGCTTGTTCAGTTGTTATGTATTTACTTATATATTACTGACTACAGCACATAGACCACCTAAAGGCAGGCATATATTGTTCTACAGCATGTACTAATCTGTTATATAAGGCTAAAGTGTTGTTATGATCATGGGACAGAGAGGCAAGGCAGTGTGTGAATATGAAAGAAGCATACATACAGTGAGGTGTAAAACCATTGCAATGCCTAACTCCAAAGCAGGGCACAAACTGCTCTGTAATCAATTGTAGGAATTTCACTTTGCTTTGGAGGGAACAAATAAAGTACAAACCCTTGGCTGCAACTGTGTCCCCAGGGTCATGTGATTTCACTTATATACTGCAATGATATATCCATTTCAAAACACCAATACCATTGCAACAGTTTGCACTTTTTATTCATTACATTGAAATCAAGTGTTATTTAGTTATGTTTGGTCATACAAACAAACATACACATATTAGCACCATGTCTGAGTTTAAAATAGTTCACATGCATTTTTGTTTCCAACCACAACCATCATGAGATCCATTTCTCCTACTCAACAACAAACCATCCTCTGTATGCTTGATGCTGGCCAATCTGCTCACTCTATTGCATTCACTACTGGTCTCAATGTGTCTACCATATCCAGATTACACTCCAAAGAGCATTTTGAGCTCCAAAAAGCTACTGGAGGTCATCTATCCAAGCTTTCTTCTGCTAATGTCTAGCATGCCATTCATTTCTTCTCCTCTGGAAAAGCAGAGAATGCTGTTCAGGTGACCAAGCCACTCACCAATATAGTCAACTAGCCTCTCTCTACCTCCACAGTGTACAGACATTTGAGGAAGACAGTATGAAAGCTGTAGTCAAGTCCAAACAGCCTCTTCTTCCAGCCAAGCATCACAAGGCTCATCTAGAGTTTGCTTATGCTCATAAAGATTGGAATCTAGAGGAATGGAAGAAGGTAGTATGGTCTGATGAGACCAAAATCAATTGCCTAGGGTCAGATGGGCACAAGTGGGTGTGGAAAAAGGCAGGGGAAGGACTAAGTGATAGGCTGGTAGTGTCAGAAGTTGATAGAGAGCATGCCTAGAAGGGTTGAAGCAGTTATCAAGAGAAAGGGAGGCTATACCAAGTACTGATATGCTCTGGAAAGCAAAAGGTGCAAAACTGTTGCAATGGTATTGATGTTTTGAAATAGATGTATCTTTGCAGTATGTAAGTGAAATCATATAACCCTGGAGACACAGTTGTAGCCAAGGGTTTGTACTTTATTTGTTCCCACCAAAGCAAAGTGAAATTCCCACAATTGATTGTGGAGCAGTTTGCACCCTGCTTTGGGGTTAGGCATTGCAATGGTTTTGCACCTCACTATATCTTGTATAAGATAAGAAGGTCAGGTGACTGCTGACTAGGCAAGTCACATGACATAAAGAGATACTGTCAGTTGTTAAAGATGTGGTAAAACTAAATATTAAAGAATAAATGCTCTAGGCACTAAAGACAAAAGTATACTCATTAAATCAGGGTTTGCAATTTTATCACCCTCTTGCCAGTCCTGAGATTCCAGATCAGAAGGAGGTGGTTTACTAGAATCATTGATATAATTAATTAATGGTTAGAAAAGCCCATCAAACATGACATAAGATATGGACAAATGTCATATGACTGTGAAACATTTTGTATGAAAAATTTTTATGGCATCTTGCATATTTTACTTTAAGGAGGAGGCTGGCTCTCAAGTACTTTCTGATTCATAGTAACCCTTTCAATGCACCAGATATTGAAAACCTCTGCCCACAAAGCAGGAGTTGATAATATATTCAACTTCAAATTCCTCAACTTCTTTATCATTAGTGTCTGTTATGGGTATGGGTACTGTATGGATATGATTGTGGGTACCAGATCCATGTACTTGTACTCTTACCTGTATTCATATGGTGTGTTTGCCTGTAAAAGCTATGTTAAGACATATGTATATGACTAAAAAGGAACACTGTCCAATATATTTTTCAATGTAGCTAGAAACAGAAATAATGCTGTGAAACAAAAAAAAGGCTTGCCTCAGTGACAAACAAACTCTATGCCCAATAATACCCTTCTTATATGATCTACCAGCTGGTGCTGGTTCCCCCCAAACCTCTCCCATGTGAAGATTCTTGATAGTCCTACCTTACATTTCACACAAATTTAAATATGTTTTCAAATGCAATGAGTTTAGAGAAAGATAACAAATGACATTGCAAATTGAAGAAAGTATAGTAAATAGCTAAAGTAGTCCTCTAAGTACTTCTGTGAAAACAATGTTTGTAGTTTTAGTATTTTTCTGGTCAGGAGGGAAGATTGCACATATGTGATGAGGATGAGTGTACCAAGATAGTGCAACATACAGTTGTCCATGAGAAAATATAGGTGTATGTAAATCTAATCCTACATACTGAACACTTTGACCTTATGACTTATTAATGGTCATAGAAAAAGCAATACAGACAGGAAACTAGTGGTGCTGAAGTGGAACAGGACAATCCTCCTTGTTTGCCTCCAACATCATTCATGGAATAAACACAATCTTAGGCTGATGACCTCCCTTATGATGTTCTCTACAAGGCATATGATATTGTAGAACATGTCTAGTGGAATCAATCAAGATCATCCATGTACCATTATATAGACCTTGGTGTGGATTGAGATTCCTAAGCAGCATTAGGAGAACACCTTTTTTAAGTTCCAACCTGTGTAGTGGGAATCCAGAGGGATTTAGAGTATGAAAAAACTCTATATTATGCAAAGCATAAACAATAGTTCAATATCTTTGATGAGAATCTCATGAAGAGTCCATTGAGTCAGAGGTATAAAGGAGAAGAGGGATAAGACAATTTAGATCTCACTACCATGTGGCAATGGTCTCATGGAAGAGCAAGTAACACTTGATTGCATAGAACTAGCTGAGGTACACTATCGTGCTATGAGCAATATTTATAGAGATACAAAGAGGGTATGGACCAAGCAATACTTGTAGCAGTGAAAGGAAGGAAGACATAATGGAAAAGGTGAGGTGACAAACACAAGATGAAATAGATAAGAGATAGGAGATAGAAACAAGGTTAGGGGACAGATGGGAAAGGAGGTGATTAGGGATGAGAATGATTGAAACAAAAATACCAAGACAAAAGATGGAATCCTCCATAACTATCAATGTAGGTGGAAAAAAAGGTGTACAAAAAGGAATGAGAAACAGTCATTGTGGTGAAACCCTGACATTCAACCTTGATTGTAACATTAACCCTTTTGTATATTGGAGACGGCAACTCCAATAGATACCTAAGTCAAATTTCCTTTGGAGTTGAGCTCAATGACATTGTCCACCTCAATGTCCTCCAGGTTAGGTGATACTGGGAGGCCTGTGCCCTGCAGGTAATGTTGCCATTCCTCAAGAGTGTGGATAACTGCAAGAAGTTTGCAGTCATAGATATCATAGTTTTGTTCCACTGGAGAAAAAGTTCATGACAAATAGACATAAGGGTGAAGATCACCATTAGAATCAGACTGCATTAGCACCATGCCAGAAGCAGTCAATGAAGCATCAGTCATGATAGAGAAGGGTCAAGCAGTGTCTGGCATAGCTAAGACTAGATGAGATAGGAAGGTGGAATGGAGGACTTTGAATATGGCAATGTGCTGTGAAGTCCAGTTCCATGGACAGTTCTTTTTGGTGAGGTCAAGAAGAGGATGGGTAAGCATAGAGAAGTTAGAGATGAGCTTCCAGTAAAAATTGCAAAAGCCAATGAAGGACTAGACTGCTTTGACTGAACAAGGAGAGGACCATGTTTCAATGGCAGATAGTTTGATTGAGTCCATAGCAAGGGATCCTCTTTTGATTATGAGGCCAAGGAACTCCACTTCATGAGCTATGAAGGTGCATTTCTCCAGTTGTAAGTATACATAGTTCATGTTCATGAAGGTGTTGGAGTGAAGGCAACCTTTGACACTGTGACAGTGTCAGCACACCTGCACTATTATGAAGACTTAGAGGGGGCAGGTTATTGTCAGAGGGAATCCAACAAGAACAAGACTAGCTTGTTCTGTTGGTATGCATTCACTTTATACTATTGATACATGCACACAGACCATGCTGTGTCTGACCTATCCTAAACTGTATTACTAAGTGATGACATAGCTGATGATGTCATGTGTTACGATCCCTTTTTACCCCTATCCCATCGCAACACAAAAAGGTACTAAGTCTCTTTTCCCATGCCACAGCCTTAACAGCTATGTCCCATTCACCACTCCATGCCGCACTATCGCCACTGGGTAAACAATTACCCAAAGGCTGTGCTTATCTATGCCTCATGGCAAACATGTGTCCGCCTCGTGTCTCTTATCTCAGCTATGCACACTTCCATTCTATAGCTATGCGCTTCTCTTCCATTTGATGCTGCGCATTCCTATGCAAGGCTATGCAAACCAGTGTGAAACACATGTTTCATGACACACCATGTCTTCTCATGACTCAGTCGCTTACTGATCATTTCAAATACATACATAGCCTCCAGAAAGATCATGTAATACTACCATGTATGGTTATAGTAGGTACAAACATGTACAAACAGTAGAATAGTATATAAACCCCAAGGCCCCAGCTGGATGCCCTCCAGTCTGGTTCTCTTGGTCCTTTCCCCCAAGTTCTACCACTCAAGTCTAGTAAGCCTCTATCGCTTAATAGCTGGTAAGTCCATGCTGTCTAGCGGTGACCTGAACATAGTTAAGGCTTAGGGTCGTTTCACTTAGAGGAGGTCATAGAAAGGCCTGAAGAGTTCTTAGGAGGATGCTTGCCCTACATAGCAGGCCAGATTGCCACTGCACTAGCATTCGGCGGCTCAAGGCACTGGTCCCCAGCAGAGATAAGCCAGAACAGTGCAGCCACAGACGAGGAAGCCAAGGACAGGCTTGCACAGGAGATTTGCAAACAGGGACTCACACCTATTCTCGACCACTCTTACTCATCAGCCACCGCACTTGATACATGGACAGTCAAGGAAGAAGAGCCAGAAGAATGGCTCTTAGATAGTAAGGAAGAAATGATCCTTCTCTGGATCCCAAAGAGGAAAATATCAGAAGAAGAAGAAGTCAAGCCCAGAAGGAAACGGGCTAGAAGAGTCTACCAAGCAGTCGAAGAAAGACAACGCTGCTGGGCTCCGTTCAGAGAAGGAAGTGGAGAAGAAAGGCCATATCTCCAGCCCTCTTTCAACTTTATTTAGATCATTGAATATATGTTTCTTGTCACTCTCACAATCATTGTGGGAATTTGCTACATTGCCACTCTCATTTACTTAGTAGGAATCTTGCACCGGGTGTGCATTGAAAGAAAAGGTTTCACCCTTGAACTAGTTTGCAAAAACCAAGTCTACAAGTTCTCTCTTAGAGAAGATGATGCCCCTCTCAAGGCTCTTTTAGTCTTAGAAACAAGTGATGAGAATACCTGGGAAGGTTGGCCAGATGCAGACTGGGCAGACCCTGATACAGAAGGTTGGGACAACTACAACCCAAACAATGCTACCTGGGAAGTCGACGAAGAAACCAACATTGCTTTAGACGCAGTGTTTCCCACCGCAATAGAAGTCGTTGATCAAGGCACTCAGGATTGGAATGACTGGGACCCTGTGCAACAGCCACACTTTGAAGGACCAGCATCCCATAATGAGTATCACCCTTTCAGTTGCCAGGAACAACTAAATGACTTCATCAGAGACCACACCATCTGGGTCTTATGTCAACAAGGAGATACAGAGGAACAGATCTGAGAACAGGTTTGAGAACTGTTTGAAGTACTAAACAATAATGTTGACTTAGCACCCCTTATGGAAGAAGAAATCGATACTATCTAAAAAGCCATGTCTGACCAACTCAAAAGACTCTTGGAAGATGCCAGGGCAGATCTTAATACCCCCAATGCCAGGAAAACCCTATATGCAGAATTTTTCTTCTATCTCATCAGCACTCAATGGAGCAGACCGAGTAACTGATACAACAGCAAAACTAATTGACCAGCTAAGGTCAGAGATAGATAGTCTCCAAATAAAGGTGTCAGACCTATCCTATGAAGATGACAGAGAAACATAGCCCAAATCAGGTGTCAACAGAAGAGTCAAAATATATGCTGACCTCAGAGAATACGATGGAACCTCTGCCAAGTTTGAAGAATGGTGGGCCAAGATCAAGACTTGGCTGGAAATCAACAAGTCCGTCATATCCAAGCACTCTTACCAGGCCGTAGTAGCAGTGCTCTCTCATATAAAAGGACCCAAGGCTGGACCTTTCACCCAAGTCCACATGAGCCGCGGAAAAACCTACACATGGGACCAAATGGTCATAGATGTGGAAGCCCTATTTAGATACACCAATCAACAAGACTGGACTAGAATGAAACTCCAGAGCCTAAAACAGGGCAACCAACGAATCAATGACTTCTTAATCAAATGGGAAGCGGTCTATTACCAAGCAAACATCGAAGACTCCCAGGCAGTAGAGATCCTGGAAGCAAGTGTCAAATATTCTATTATAGAACAAATATTCAAGACTGGTCAAAGGACGGCTGAACTAAACAAATACCTGCCAATAGTCCATGCAATCGGAGCAGCGCAAGAAGCAGTAGATTTCGTCAGAGGAGGATGGACCTACAACAAAGAAGAGAGGTCATGCCAAGCAAACGAGATCCATGAGGAGTTTGAGGAGATCAATGCCTTCGGCAGACTCAAGAAGTGCTTCAATTGCATAGGTAATCACCTCATCAGGGAATGCTCCAAACTAGTACTCCAATGCCTGGACTGCAAATGGGTTGGTAGGAAACACAAGACAACTTGCTGAAAAGGAGGCAGTCGAGATGTTAGGGCCGCAACCACATGGCCACAAGACAGCAAAGAACTGCCCAAACCTATACCCAACAGAGAAGTAAACTGGACGGCAGCAATAAGCGGAATGACCCTAGAAGAAGCTTCTGCCTGGTTCAAGGACCATGACCATTTCTCAGGAAAAGCTTAGACCTGCGGAACTTATCTGGATGCTCCAAGGGTAGAAAAACAGAAAATTCCAAAAATAGTAACTGTTTCAGTAATTTATCCATGGATGAAATAAACGACCCTACCCATGATGATATCTATTTGCCGATTGAGGGGACCTCAAATGAACCGAGGCTTGACCAAAGCGTTATACCGGTGCTTAATTCCTCTAACAAAAAGGAAACAAATAATAAAACCCTAGATGACATCTTTGAATGAAGGGTACAACCTAAAGAAGAAATCCTCATGAAAGTTCACATTGCACCCTTTAAGAAAGGATCTAGATTCGTAGAAGCAGAAGCACTGCTGGACAGTGGAGCTAACATGACCTTTGTGGATAAAACATAGGCCCTTAAGGCAAACTTGCCCTTGCAGGCCCTACATAATCCCATGTTGGTTTACAATGTGGACAGAACCAAGAATTCCACAGGAAGAATTACCCACTCCGCAGAGCTAGTCATGGAATACAAGGGATATCGAGAATGCATTACAGCTGAAGCAATGGATCTAGGAAAGAACCAAATGATCCTTGGATACACTTGGCTGAAATGCCACAACCCTGAAATTGACTGGACCAAAGGAATGGTCCATCTTATGCAATGTCCTACACATTGCCATGCGCTACAATCCAAACCAGTGTTCCTACACCTCCAAGAGAAGCAGGAACAAGATCTGCAATATCAGATACATGAAATCATAAAAGCAATAGAAATCCAAAAGGAGAAACAGGCAAACCCATTAGAAAAAGTTCCATGACAATATAAAGAATATCTGTCGGTATTCTCTGAAAAGGAATCCACCCATATGCCATTAAGAAAGCCATGGGATCACACAATAGATATGAAGGACACATCCAAGCTGAAGAAAGAGCATCTAATCCCCTTATCTCCAGTTGAACAAGAAGAAGTTTCAGCCTTTATCGATAATCAATTGCAGAAGGGCTACATAAGACCTTCTAAATCCCTCCAAACATTGCCTGTGTTCTTTGTACCAAAGAAAGATGGATGAAAACAGATGGTACAGGACTACTGATACCTAAATGAACATATGGTTAAAAATAACTATCCACTACCCCTGATCTCACAGCTCGTAGACAAGCTCAATGGAGCAAAAATATTCACGAAAATAGACCTCCGATGGGGGTACAATAACATCTGAATTAAAGAAGATGACGAATGGAAAGCAGCTTTTGTATGCTATAGAGGATCCTTCGAACCTCTAGTAATGTTCTTCAGGCTATGCAACTCACCTGCCACTTTCCAATCCATGATGAATGAGATCTTTGCAGATATGGAAGATGTCGTGGTGGTCTACATCGACAATATTCTCATATTCACCAAAACAGACAACCAAGAAGAATACAATAAAATCGTAAAAGAAGTTTTGTGGAGATTAAAAGAAAATGACCTCTTTGCAAAACCAGAAAAATGCACCTTCTCCATCAAAGAAGTCGAATTCCTTGGAATGACTGTGAGTACTACTGGTATTACTATGGACAAGGACAAGGTATCTGCCATAATAGAATGGCCACCACCTCACAACCTCAAAGGAGTTAGGTCATTCCTTGGACTAGCCAACTTCTACCGATGATTCATAAAAGACTACTCGCAAATGGCATGACCCCTAAATGACCTACTAAAGAAAGACATGCTGTTTGAGTGGAAAGAAGAGCAACAAGGAGCCTTTGATGAACTAAAGAATCATTTCACAACCACTCCAGTTCTTGCATTTCCAGATATAGACTGTAAATTCTGCTTAGAAACCGACGCCTTGGACTATGCCACAGGCACAGTACTATCTGGAGACAAGCACGCTGGGTGCAATATCTATCCTGATTCAGCTATGACTTTCTATACAAACCAGGAAGTACAAACACGAAAGCAGATGCCCTTAGCAGACGAGAAGACCATGCCATAGGAATAGAAAATGACAACAAAGGAATAATGTTACTCCCCTTAGAAAACCATATAAACACCATAACAAAAACAAATATACTCATAATGAAAACACACACAGATGCCAAGATCCCAGGACAAGGATCAGATGGTGCTGCAGGCTTTGATCTCACGGCAGTAGAAGAACTAAAAATACCACCAAAAGAAAGAATGCTTATCTCAACGGGGCTTGCCATGGGTATCCCACAAGGATCCTACAGAAGGATTGCGCCTAGAAGTGGACTAGACCTAAAACACGGAATCAATGTAGAAGCTGGAGTAATAGACTTCGACTACCAAGGAGAACTAAAAGTACTTCTCTTCAATCACAGAGATGAAACTTTCGAAGTCAAGAAAGGTGAATGGATAGCCCAATTAATCATTGAATGCATCCTTATCCCCACCTTGATGGAAGTTTCCTCCCTCACTACCACAGACTGTGGCACCTCGGGATTTGGCTCCACTAGAATAAGAAACACTATAACCATAACAGATGACAGAGATGAAATATCTAAAACCATTAAAAACATGCTCAATCTCCTATCTGAAACAAAGGTCACAGAACTATTAGAAAAACACTCACTCATGTCTCACGGAAGATTCCTATTGAAACATGAGGCACTATTCGTGCCGGAAGAAGCATGGATACATATGAAAATAATCACCGCACATCATGACACACTAATAGCAGGACATGCTGGAGCTGCAAGGACAGTAGAGTTAATCCAGCATCCCTATTGGTGGCCAAAAATACTCAATGACATAAAAGAATATGTTTCACACTACACCAGATGTGCACACATGAAAACAGGAAATCAACCACCAAGTGGCCTTTTCAGACCCTTGGAAATTCCAGAACAACCCTGGGAAGATATCACAGTGGACTTTACTACAGATCTCCCAGCCTCCAAAGGATTTGATTCAACCATGATAGTCATAGATCGACTAACCAAAGAAGTTGAATTTATTCCCATAGTTAAAACTATTAATGCCCTGGGAACAGCGAGGCTATACATCAATAATGTATGGAAGCATTACAGTCTCCCACACTCTATTCTATCCGATCGCAAACCTCAGTTCGCTTCCCAAGTTATGCAGGACATGTGTAAGTCCCTGGGAATTAAAATGAAGATGTGAAACCTGTATCATCCCCAAATGGATGGCCAGACAGAGCAGATGAATAGAGATTTACAACAGTATCTCCACCTGTTCACCACTGAAAATCAGAATGACTGGACAGATTGGCTGGCCCTAGCTCAGTTCTCATACAATTTGAAGCAGCAGTCCTCTACAAAGAAATCCCTGTTGGAACTAACTCGAACATATGCTCCATGCATGGGATTCGAAGAACACATGTGT
The DNA here is from genome assembly GCA_038093135.1 of Leccinum longicurvipes. NCBI lineage: Eukaryota > Fungi > Basidiomycota > Agaricomycetes > Boletales > Boletaceae > Leccinum > Leccinum longicurvipes. Next base: position 16,246 of record JBBPRP010000143.1, read on the forward strand.
ATGGCACCTTCTGCTGTAGACTTCATTGGAAATACCAAAGATGTGCTTAATGAAGCCAAAAATAACCTAAAAGCCACTCAGGAAGCAATGAAAAGAAAGGCCTACAAACACCGCACAGAAGCACCATCATATTCTATTAGAGATCTGGTTTGGCTAAGCATGGACAATCTACGCCTTACCAGACCCTCACATAAACTAACAGAGAAATGGATTGGCCCATACCTGGTTACTACCCTTCTCCCTAATGCGATCGAACTACGCCTCCCCAAAAGCATGTGCGTTTGGAATCGCTTCAACGTTTCAAAGGTGAAACCCTATAAGGGACCTTTAGACAGACAACCGGTAGATAAACCTGGGCCAATACACATCACACCCAAACGAAAAGAAGAGTTCGAGGTGGACTACCTCGTGGACTCCAGACTCTACTGAAAGCAGTTAGAATACCTGGTCCATTGGAAAGGGTATGATGAAACAGAACGCACATGGGAGCCAGCCTCCCATCTCACCTGAGCTAAAGCCACAGTTGACCTGTTTCACTGTAAAAACCCAGGCACCCCTCAGAAATTAAGGTCTGCCTTTAATAGCCTCTGACCCATGTGGGAGAATACAGAGCCCCCACTCTATTTACCCCATGAAACACTCTATGTATGCCTGGAAGTCGTGCCCTAGAAGGGGGGTGGTGTTATGATCCCATTTTTACCCCTATCTTATTGCAACACGAAAAGGTACTAAGTCCCTTTTCTCATGCCACAGCCCCAATGGCTATGACCTACAAGTCCCTTTTCCCACACCACAGCCTCAATGGCTATGTCCCATGCACCACTTCATGCTGCACTAATGCTGCCGGGTAAACTGTTATCCGAAGGCTGTGCTTATCTATGCCTCATGGCAAACACATGCCTGCCTCATGCCTCTTATCTTGGCTTTGCACACTTTCATTCCATGGCTATGCGCTTCTCTTCCATTTGATGCTGCACATTCCTATGCAAGGCTATGCACACAGGATTTATGACTCACCACGACTTCTCATGACTCAATCGCTTACTGATCATTTCAAATACATACATAGCCTCCAGAAAGATCATGTAATACTACCATGTATGGCTATAGTATGTACAAACATGTACAAACAGTAGAATAGTATATAAACCCCAAGGCTCCAGCTGGATGCCCTCCAGTCTAGTTCTCTTGGTCTTTTCCCCCAAGCTCTACTACTCAAGCCTAGTAAGCTTTACAAGCTTCATAGCTGGTAAGTCAAAGCTGTCTAGTGGCGACCTGATGGAAGCTCATGCTTAGAGTCATTTCATGCATAGCCTTGCATAGGAATGCACAGCATCAAATGGAAGAGAAGTGCATAGCCATGGAATGGAAGTGTACACAGCCAAGATAAGGGACATGAGGTGGGCACGTGTTTGCCATGAGGCATAGATAAGCACAGCCTTTGGGTAATAGTTTATCCAGTGGCGTTAGTGCAGTGTAGAGTGGTGAGTGGATCATAGCTGTTGGGGCTGTGGCATGAGAAAAGGAACTTAGTACCTTTTCATGTTGTGATGAGATAGAGGTAAAAATGGGATCATAACACCACCCCCCTTCTAGGGCATGACTTCCAGGTGTGCATAGGGTGTTTCATGGGGTAAATAGAGTGGAGGCTCTATATTCTCCCACATGGGTCAGAGGCTATTAAAGATGGCCCTTAATTTCTGAGGGGTGCCTGGATTTTTGTGGTGAAACAGGTCAACTGCAGCTTTAGCTCAGGTGAGATGGGGGGTTGGCTCCCATGTGTGTTCTGTTTCATCATACCCTTTCCAGTGGACAAGATACTCTAGCCACTTTTGGTAGAGTCTGGAGTCCATGAGGTAGTCCACCTCAAACTCTTCTTCTCATTTGGGTGTAATATGTATTGGTTCAGGTTTATCCACCAGTTGTCCATCTAAAGGTCCCTTATAGGGTTTCACCTTTGAAACGTTGAAGCGATTACGAACGCACATGCTTTTGGGGAGGTGTAGTTTGATCGCATTAGGGAGAAGGGCAGTGACTGGATAAGGTCTGATCCATTTCTCTATTAGTTTACATGAGGGTCTGGAGAGGTGTAGGTCATCTGTGCTTAGCCAAACAAGGTCTCCGATGGAATATGATGGTGCTTCTGTGTGTTGTTTGTTGGCTTTTCTTTTCATTACTTCTTGAGTGGCTTTTAGGTTATTTTTGGCTTCATTAAGCGCATCTTTGGTATTTCGGGCGAAGTTCACAGCAGAAGGTGCCATGCATGTGTGTTTTTCAAATTCCATGCATGAGGCATATGTTCGAGTGAGTTTGAATGGGGATTTCTTTGTGGAAGACTGCTGCTTCAAATTGTACAAGAACTGGGCCAAGGCCAGCCAATCTGCCCAATCGCTCTGATTCTCAGTGGTGAACAGGCAGAGATACTGTTGCAGGTCTCTATTCATCCGCTCTGTCTGTCCATCCGTTTGAGGATGATATGCGTTTGACATTTTTGTTTTAATTCCCAAGGACTTACATATGTCCTGCATGACTTGGAAAGTGAACTGAGGTCCACAATTGGATACAATAGAGCGTGGGAGACCGTGATGTTTCCACATGTTGTCAAGGTATAGCCTTGCTGTTCCCAGGGCGTTAATGGTTTTAACCATGGGAATAAGTTCAACTTCTTTGGTTAGTCAGTCTATGACCACCATTATTGAATCAAATCCATTGGAGACTGGGAGATCTGTGTGGTAAAGTCCACCATGATATCTTCCCAGGGTTGTTCTGGAATCTCCAAGGGTCTAAGGAGACCACTTGGCGATTAATTTCCCATTTTCATGTGTGCACACCTAGTACAGTATGAAATGTATTCTTTTACATCATCAAGTATTTTTGGCCACCAATAGGAGCGCTGGATTAACTCCACTATCCTTGCAGCTCTGGCATGTCCTGCTATTGATGTGTCGTGATGCATGGTAATTATTTTCATGTGTATTTGTGCTTCTTCTGGCACAAATAGTGCCTTGTGTTTCCATAGGAATCCTCTGTGAGACATGAGTGAGTGTTTATCTAGTAGTTCTGTGATTTTTGTTTCAGATAGGAGGTTGAGTGTGTTTTTAATGGTTTTGGATATTTCATCTCCATCATCTGTTATTGTTATAGTGTTTCTTATTGTGGTGGAGCCAAATCCTGAGATGCCACAGTCTGTGGTAGTGAGGGAGGAAACTTCCATCAAGGTGGGTGTGAGGATGCATTCAATGATTAATTGGGCTATCCGTTCGCCTTTCTTGACTTTGAGAGTTTCATCTCTGTGGTTGAAGAAGAGGACCTTCACTTCTCCTCGGTAGTTGGAGTCTATTACTCCTGCTCCTACATTGATTCTGTATTTCAGAGCTAGTCTGCTCCTAGGTGCAATCCTTCCATAAGATCCTTGTAGGATGCTCATGGCGAGTCCTGTTGGAATAAGCATTCTCTCTTTTAGTGGAAGTAACATTATTCCTTTATTGTCATTCCCTATTCCTTTCATGTGATCTTTTTGTCTACTAAGCACATCTGCTTTCGTCTTTGTGCTTCTTGGTTTGTAATAGGAAGTCGTAACTGAATTGAAATAGATACTGTGCTCATCATGCTTGTCTCTGGTTCAGGTCCTGTGATTTCATAAAGTATTGCAAATTGGTGTGATCACTCTATATTTCGAAGGGCAGCCTTGCTCCCTCTAGATAGTGACACCATGTTTCCAGGGCTTGTATAATGGCAAGCATCTCCTTTTCTGCGACAGAGTAGTTTTGTTCCAGCAGAGTCATGAAGTGCGACATATATGCCAGTGGGTGCCATTTGCTTTCTTTTTCTATAGATAGTAATGTGCCTGTGGCATAATCTGAGGCATCAGTTTCTAAGTGGAATTTACAGTCTATGTCTGGAAATGCAAGAACTGGAGCTGTTGTGAATCAATTCTTTAGTTCATCAAAGGCCCTTTGTTGCTCTTCTTTCCACTCAAACAGCGTGTCTTTCTTTAGTAAGTCATTTAGAGGACATGCCATTTGTGAGTAGTCTTTTATGAATTGTCAATAGAAGTTGGCTAGTCCAAGAAATGATCTGACTCCTTTGAGATTGTGGGGCACAGGCCATTCTATTATGGCAGACACCTTGTCTTTGTCCATAGTGATGCTGGTAATACTCACATTCATTCCAAGGAATTCTACTTCCTTGACTGAGAAGGTGCATTGTTTGGGTTTTGTAAAGAGGTCATTTTTTCTTAATCTCCGCAAGACTTCTTTTATGATTTTATTGTGTTCTTCTTGGTTGTCTGTTTTAGTAAATATGAGGATTTCATCAATGTAGACAACCACGACATCTTCCATATCTGCAAAGATTTCATTCATCATGGATTGGAAGGTGGCAGGTGAATTGCATAGCCCGAAGAACATTACTAGAGGTTCAAAACACTCTCTATAGCATACAAAGGCCGCCTGCTTTCCATTCGTCACCTTCTTTGATCCAAACATTGTTGTACCCCCATTGAAGATCTATTTTAGTGAACAGCTTTACTCCATTGAGTTTGTCCACAAGCTGTGAGATTAGGGGTAGCAGGTAGTTATTTGTAACTGTGTGTTCACTTAGATATCAGTAATCCTGTACCATCCACTTTTGTCCATCTTTCTCTGGTACAAAGAACACAGGTGATGTTTGGGGAGATTTAGAAGGTCTTATATAACCCTTCTGCAATTGATCATCAATGAAGACAGAGACTTCCTCTTGTTCAACTGGAGATAAGGGGATTAGGTGCCCTTTCTTTGGCTTGAATGTGTCCTTCATATCTATTGCATGATCCCATGGTTTTCTTAGGAGCATTCAGATAGATTCTTTTTTGGAGAATACTGACAGATATTCTTTATACTGTTGTGGAACCTTTTCTAATGGGTCTGTCTGTTTCTCCTTTTGGGTTTCTATCGCTTTTATGGTTTCATGTATCTGATATTGGAGGTCTTGTTCCTGCTTCTCTTGGAGGTGTAGAAACACTGGTTTAGATTGTAGCACATGGCAGTGCGTAGGACACTGTGTGAGGCAGACTATTCCTTTAGTCCAGTCAATTTCAAGGTTGTGGTGTTTCAGCCAAGTATATCCAAGGATCATTTGGTTCTTTCCTAGATCCATTACTTCAAGTGTAACGTGTTCTCGATGTCCCTTGTATTCCATGACTAGTTCCACAGAGTGGGTAATCCTTCCTGCGGAATTCTTTGTTCCGTCCACATTGTAGACTGATATGGGGTTACATAGGGCCTACAAGGGCAAATTTGCCTTAAGGGCCCACATTTTATCCACAAAGGTCATGTTAGCTCCACTATCCAGTAGTGCTTCTGCTTCCACGAATCTGGATCCTTTTTTAAAGGGTGCAATGCGAACTTTCATGAAGATTTCCTCTTTGGGTTGTACACTTCATACAAAGATGTCATCTGGGGTTTCACTATTTGTTTCTTTTTTGTTAGAGGAATTAACCACCAGTATAATAATGCTCCAGCCAATCCTCGGTTCAGTCGAGGTCCCCTTGATTGGTGAATAGATATCATCATGGGTTGGGTCACTTATTTCATCCATGGATAAGTTACTAAAACAGTTACTGTTTTCAGATTTTTCTGTTTTTCCACCCTTGGAGCACCCAGATAAGTTCTGTGGGTCTAAGCTTTTCCCGAGAAATGGTCATGGTCCTTGAACCAGGCGGATGCTTCTTCCAGGGTCATTCCCCTTATTGCTGCCATCCAGTTTACTTCCTTGTTGGGTATGGGTTTAGGTGGTTCTTCGCCGTCTTGTAGCCATGTGGTGGCAGCTCTAACATCTTGTTGCGAACTCTGTCCTTTTTCCTCCTTTATCTTATCTTATCTTATCTTATCATCGGCGCTTATCTTATCTCTTCACGGCGTCTATCTTATCTTTCTCGTCACCTGACTTTTGCCTAGAGCAATCACGTGACTGGTCACATGACCATTAGTCAGCGGGTCTAGACTATGACATCATCAGCTATGTCATCACTTAGTAATATAGTTTAGGGTAGGTCAGACACAGCATGGTCTGTGCGCATGTATCAACAGTATATAAAGTGAATGCATGCCGACAGAACAAGC
>JBBPRP010000144.1:0-22338 GCA_038093135.1 Leccinum longicurvipes
AAGTGATCACATGATGATAGTGGTAAAGGAACAAGAAGTGTGGGAATGTTTTAAAACTCAGACATCATGTTTAAATGTATATATTTATTTGTATGACCAAACAAGACCAAATAAAGTCATGTTTGGTTGAGATTCTGAATGTCATAATAAAAGTCCAAAAACTGTTCCAATGGTGTTGATGTTTTAAAAGTGGTGTATCTCAATAGCCCCTGACCTGGGTCACATGACCCAGTGACATAATTTGTAGCCAGGGGTTTGTACATTATTTGTCTCCACCAAAGCTAAGTGAAATTCCCACAAGTGATTGTGGGGCACTTCATGCCCCAGCTTGGGGTTAGGAATTGGAACACTTTTTGGAGTCACTGTAGATTACATGATCTGTGTGTTGTACCTAGTAGTATATGTAAATACAACACCCAAGAACAAGACAACCCCAGTCTTGTTCTTGCTGGCATTTGACCACTAAGTCTGCTGGTGATTGAGCATCTCTCACTTTACCTTTATCTTCAAGTTCTTGTAGTCAAGTGTGCCAGTCTTCAAACCTGGCTAGCGAATGACTAGTGGTCTAGTACCTAGCCTACTCCTCTCTCTCTTTTCTCTTTGCCTTCTTGAGGCTCTCACATAGCATTCACTACACAATGCATGTGCTAATGGGAAAACTGTAAAGGATCTCTTCCACCCAAGATGAAAATCATGAAATAGAGGATTAAACAGACTGAATTGGAGCCAAGCCATTAAATAAACTGGAGTGCAACCAGCAAAGAGTTCTGGAAAGAGTACATGACTGTTGGAGGCCAGAGAAAAAGTCACACACTACAAAACAAACAATTACTATATTTGTGGAAAGACTGATTTCTTGTCTAGAAATTGTTTGACATACCTATCCCCTTTTAGAGTCCAGGAGTAAATCCAATTTCTTCTTTTTTATTTTCAAATTGTCAGATATAATGACCAATTAATTTTTATCTACATTATTCTAATAATTTGCAACTTAACTCAAAGAAATTGGCTTATGTAAAGCTACGTCCACTCTATGGCTGTGTCATTGAATTACATAAATACACCCCTGTTCTACAAAAGTTTTCCATTTAAAGTAATATGTTTTGATTTATTTGTACATATGTATTCCTTTTGCCTTTCATTTTACTGGTCTTGTTCATGTCTTTCTCTTTAGTCATCATCACATGCCACAAGTTGATTTATCAAAGGATGGGGTTGTGCATCTTGCACATAGTGTTATCCAGATAATGCAGTGTGAGTGGGAGGGGTGTTCCCTCACACTCAATTGCTGGAATACATTAAAAAAGGTAATTGATTTGTTAACCTTTTTTTATGATGTTTCAAGTTCTGGAGTCATTGCCAGTGGTGTCTTGTTTCAAGAACACCACTTCCTCCAGGTGCTACCTTGAATGCTGCAGTTGCTTCCTATACTTGACAAAGTGGCTGGATGTGCCTGCAGGATTACTTGGTAGTTCTTGGAGGAAGTGTGATTATTTTCTTAGGCCCAATAATATTTTATTAATAATTGCTGACCTGCATATTTCGGTTTATAGCATCTTCTTCGGCACTGTGCTCGTGTTGTACCACAGGTAAGTGATGTTATAATCCTGCATCCCAGTTTCAGTAACTCGTTTCTGTCCCATAGGATGGAATGTATCAATGCTTCTACTCCCGATGCTCTGGTCGACTTCATAGCTCGCTTGAAGCATTGAAGACGCATGTTGAACTGAGCCATTTGTCAAGGATCCCATTATCGTGTTTGGTGCGTGGTACGTGGCCCTTTGCAACGATTTTTTATCACTACACTTAAGTATACCTCAAGATTGCGGTGAGGTATTCGTCCGCTTGCCACAACTTCAGAGTCACCTTGAACAAGTCCACCGCGAACTCCTCTGCAATAATCTCCCTGTCGACGCCCTAGCGCCGCTCGCAATCCTCGCTGCCCCGCGCAGTCTCCATCCACCCCCTCAACTCCCACACAAGCTAACCCTGTCGTCCTTATTTCTGGCTTACGTCTCTATACCACCTATTCATCTTGGGCAAAGCCAAGCAAGCGCCTCTCAAGGTCTTTCGCGTAAATGGAGTCGGTTGAACGTACAGGACGAAGAGGACGAGGACAATCACATCCAATTCGACAATCTCCAACCAGCGCTCGTAGACAAGCCCAAGCTACAACGTGTAGAAATCGAGGTGCGGAAAAAACAACCGTTGGCTAGGCAGCCGCTCTTGTCCTGTCCACAATCGGTGATTCCGAATTCGCGCGTACAATATGATGGAGACAAGCAGACCATTTTGTATCCCGCGTTCATACGCATGGTAGATGATCTGGTCGCAAAAGGGATCCTCTCGGGAGAAAAAATTGGGGGGCTGTAGGGGGGAAGCGATGTTATTTTGTTATATTCACTATACCCCGCACATACGAGGAGCGTGTGCTTGGGTCATAATAGGGACTTGTCGCAATTAGCATACATTACGCTGTCTTCACGTTATCACAGAACTTGAAATGTTCGACCCGCAGCTTTGAATCAATGTGACTAGGAGTGAAGTACTGACAGTCCAATCAACATGTAATCCTACCTAACTCATTCCTTGGTTCAACGGACGTGCTTTACTTGCTGATACACCAACAAAATCCTGATGCTGAACTCATGGTGCATATTACATTGCAATGGGTTTGCATGCACATGAATACATGATCTGATTTGCGCTACCCGACGTATGCGAGAGTACTGGGATGCCCTGCGACAAATCCCACATAAGTACCATAACTGTAATCTCCGTCGTACTTTTTTTATGCAGCATTGCCTTCGGCGAAGGTAAGCAAGTCCGAGTCGCCCTGGTCGATGATAGTCATGACACTAGTCACAAGTCAGACAGACATTCACAGGAGCACGCGTGCAGTCGACTTACCCAACGCGATATAGTTTACCCGCAGCAGTGCCGAGAGCAACATTTGTGCCAGCAAAATGGTGCACGGTCGTCTTGGACAACATGGCGTAGTACTCGATCTCTGACTTGCGCAGGGGTGGGCAGTTTCCGGCGATCAAGACAAGCTTGGCTACGAACACACAAAGGAAACAACGGGGAAAAACGATCGTTAGCTCAAGGGACCTTCTCAGCCTCACGCTCCAGTCCCCGTGAGTTAATCGACTACACACACTCACCCTTGCCACTACGCATCTGCTTCAAAGCTGACTTGTAACCCAGAGTGTACTTGCCCGACTTCACGACAAGGGCCAGGCGAGACGCGATGGACTCGGTCGACTTGGCTGATTTAGCTTTCTTGGTGGGTGCCATTGAATAGGACTTGGGGTCGTGAAGGGGCGGGTGTCTTGAAGATGATTTTTTGGCAAACGAAAGTACCGTCGATTAGAGTTTGCCGATGCGTTGCCGGTGGACAACTGTACAGTTCTTGTTACCGGCACCCATCGGCACTGACAATTACATTTGGTAAATTTCAAATTAGGTAAATAACCCGCTGTAGAGGGGTTCAACTCTGAGATTACAGCAATGTAGGTGACATTTCTATGATGGCGCGTGGGCCTTTCTCATCGTAATCCGATTTTGGGACAAAATTTTTGCCTTGAGCATCGTTGAAAGAAATCTAGTCGAATGGTTGTCAGTAAAGTGAAGAAATGTTTGGTAGCCTCAAGTTGACCTTGGCGACAATGCTGGTTCCCAAGAACGCAGCAAGACCATCTCCCTTCTCTCGGTACTCGGCAAAGTACTCGGGAACGCTGATGACGCGAATTGACCGGGGTTGAACATCATTGGGTTGATCTAGATTACCAAGGATAAATGGCGATAAACGTGACTGCAGCGCCGTCCCAATTCCTATCCGACAAACATTGAAAATAGGCTGAAGGAGAAACTCGAAAGCGTACCCTTTACACGGCTTGCTAGGTCCCCAGTGACAAACAGTCCTTGCCAAATGTATTGCCGCTGATAAACATCAGTCTGCATGACTGAAAACCCAACTGTGTCCTGTAACGAGAGGGGATCGTCCTCCGATCCTGCATCGGCTTTTCGAGGCAATGAGGAAAGAAGGGAAGGGTCGAAGAGTGGTTCACAGAATCGGTGACGCTCCTTCCCCAGTGTTATTGAGTGGTCGCGGAATTGCACTGTGATGAGGTCCAGAGCTTCGATTTCTTTCGCTCGTGCTTGTTCTGCGGCGGAGGCCTTTGCGGTCGCTTTCTTCTTCGTGCCAGCTTCGATTACGGCCTTTTCTTTTCCCGCGACCAGGACCGCGGCAATATCTGTGACTCCCTCGTCCTCTGCCACTTCTGCAATCTGACCGTCTGAGGGAACACGGACGTGACCTTCAGACCAAACATATTTGACGAAATCAAGGAGAAATGCTTGAACAGTCTCGGGATCCCTAGGGGAGTCCGGGGGAGAGGCGGCGGCCATAACAGATTGGTTTGAGCGCAAAAGATTCGCCAGATACTTTTCGCAGTCGCCTATACCCAGGGGTGTTGAAGATGTCGCGGAGCGAAGGATGAATCCGTCATATATAGGCGAGATATCTGTTTTCTCGCAACCTATGTCGACGACAACACCATTCAGTTGGCCAGTTGCGTATATCTGCGTCATGGGGCGTTCGACAATTGCAAAACTAGCTACGTTGAAGCGCTCAAAGAAGATTTGACATATTCGCTCTTGAGAAGCACGAGAGAGCCCCGGCGCGATGGAAAGCATGACTGGAGATTCGTTTTGGGTGCGTTTTATCTGAAGTCGGTTGAAAATGACATGTTTCCTGCACGCTCCAGTGGTAAGGATTCGTCTAGCACTGTCAGACATCGGAGTACGCACCAGATGGCTTCAGCTTGAGTCCAATCGCGGATATCGCCGTCTGCGAACGGCCATGATACAAGGACATCCTGGCCTGCTTCGAGTGCTTCGTCGAGCTGGGCACCGACGAGATAATTGTTTACCCTTGCGGTAGTATTTGCGTGGAAGGGGAGTGAGGAGAGGCGGGTTGACGACGCCGGGGGACGCCAGCAATCACTACCGTCTCCAGTACCTTTGCCATTCGTGGTAGAAGTAAACGAGGATTCACCCGCATTCTGCCTCAAACCGACGCGTGCAGATATTTCCTAGACGCGTTTAGCGTGTTAGTGCCGATCAGCGACGAGTTGAGTACAGCGTAACGAACCACGGTTGGGGTTTTCAAGAGCTCATGTATGCCGAGGCCAGCCCTGACGACTGTTCTGCCCGTTTCTATGATGAGTATCGATGAGTCACGAAAGCTGGTCATGGCTAGTGAAACGATAACGTCGCGTCGTTCGCGTCACATTTCAATTGTGGTTCGATGTAATAAATGCTCGGTTACCCTCTTCATCCACCCTCGTCCATGTCTGCCGTTCACCTCGCAAAGCTCTACTCTCCCCTGGACGTTCCAGAGTCGGGAAAAGAGCCCTTTACCGACTATTCTCGGTGGAGGCTGCTCGTCAACGATGGCGGTCGTCACACTTGGCACTACCTGAGGGAGGACGAAGAGTGCGAAAAGTGGCCTCAGAACTATGTAGACAAGTACTGGACGGGTCAGCCTCTTGTAAGTGTTCGTCCGCGCGTGGTCTCGCAGTGAACCGCGACTGACCCCAATAGAACCTCCCCGCCCTGCCAAAAGCGACCACTCCGCTGGAAGCTGCGCGAAATGGCTATACGTTTTACAAGCACCTCCAGTCGCATGACGGTCACTGGGCTGGCGAGTATGGCGGACCCATGTTCCTTTACCCAGGCCTTGTCATCGGGTCCTATGCTGCTGGTATGGGCTTCAAAGAAGCAGAGCGTCTCGAGATGATCCGTTACCTCATTAATCGCGCGCATCCTGAAGACGGAGGTTGGGGTCTGTGAGTATACCACTACACGTCAGTTGACTGTCGCGTAATCCATCTTAGGCACATCGAAGGACACTCGACTGTGTTCGGAACTGCCCTCAACTATGTGGCTCTGCGTATCCTCGGCATGAAAGCCGAACACCCAACTGCCGTCAAGGCAAGGGCTACACTTCACCGGCTAGGCAGGTTTTCAGCACGGGAGTCTCTAATGCCGTCCTGATTGCGGTCATCCAGGGGGAGCGATAGGTGCCCCTTCGTGGGGAAAGTTTTGGTTGTCCATCCTAAACGTCTATGAATGGGAAGGATTCAACCCCACGCCCCCAGAGCTTTGGTGGGTTTAACACTCTAACATCCGGGCCCCGTGTTGATTTCTCGTAGGCTTTTCCCTGAGTGGGTCCCATTCCATCCCCACAAGTGGTGGATTCATACCCGTAATGTCTATATACCCATGAGCTATCTCTATGGTATCCGCTTCCAGATGGAGGAAAACGACCTAATCCGTTCTCTTCGCGAAGTATGTATCATCCTGGCCGCCGTACTCTCTCTCAATGTGCGTGTGTTTAGGAAATATATACGACCGACTACCACCGCATATACTGGCCGGCACAGCGTAATAATGTCGCAGCCGTCGATCTCTACTCACCTCATACCTCAATTCTCGATGCGATGAATGTCGTACTTTCTGCCTACGAGGGTTGCGTCATTCCTCCTGTTCGCAAAGCTGCGTTGGAGCGTACTTACAAGCTCATCGTCTGCGAGGATGAAAACACAGAGTATCAGACCCTCGGTCCGGTCTCCAAGATGATGAACTTGTTATGCCGTTTCGCTGTGGATGGTCCCGACTCCGAGGCATATCGTCAGCATGCTATCAAGCGTGCCGATTTCATGTGGCTTGGTGCGGAAGGCATGATGATGTGCGGGACGAATGGTAGTCAACTTTGGGACATTGGATTCATCACACAGGCGCTTGTTGAGACGGGACTCGCAAAGGAGCCGGAAAACAAGCAAAGTCTGAGACTGGCCTTGGAGTGGCTGGATAATTGCCAGATTCAAGAAAACCCGAAACATTACGAAGTCGCTTTCCGTCATCGAACCAAGGGTGCATGGCCGTTTAGCACGAAGGAACAAAATTACACTGTCAGCGACTGCACAGGAGAAGGCCTGAAGTCGGTCTTGTACCTGCAGAACCAGGTAGAGTATGTTTGTTTGATTGCTAGATGAGACTTCCTGCTGAAATTAGCTGTCAGAGGAACGGAAAAAATTATCTCGGATAGGCGGCTCTTCGATGCTGTTGACACATTGCTCTCGATGCAGAACGGCAATGGCGGTTATGCAAGCTACGAGCTTGTGAGAGGACCCCAGTGGCTAGAGTGGCTTAACGCCGCGGAAGTCTTTGGTATGTTACTAAGCACAATTCATGCCGTTGGAAGTGAGCTTGACAATGCATAGGGAATATTATGATTGAATTCTGTTATCCGGAGTGCACGACATCCGTCATAACGTCCCTGTCTATTTTCAGGAAACATTATCCGAACTACCGTACAGCAGAGATCGGGTAAGTAGCGCTGTTGTCACCTAGATAGATTGTTGCGATTGACGTTACCAGGCGGACGATTACGGAGGCGATCAAATGGCTTCACGAGGTACAAAAGCCGGAGGGTGGTTGGTTCGGATCATGGGGGATCTGTTTCACATATGCGACCCAGTTTGCGTTGGAAAGCCTGGCACTCGGCGGAGAGTACTACGCCAACAGTCCTGCTGTGCGACGTGCATGCGATTTTTTGCTTTCGAAACAACGAGAAGACGGAGGATGGGGAGAAAGTTACCAGGTCGGCCGTGCCTGAATCCTCACGTCTAACGTATGCTGACCCACCCCTGGCATATTTCTCGGTGCAGAGTTGTGAACTCGGTCGGTGGGTTGAACACAAAAATACGCAAGTTGTGCAGACTTGCTGGGCAACAATGGCTCTGATATATGCTAAATATCCTCACGCGGAACCTATTGAGAGGGCAATCAAATTGGTCATGTCGCGACAACTTCCGGTAAGAAGCGATCGCCGTCATATGTAGATCGTCGTGTGCTGAGTCCCTGTCCAACCAGGATGGATCGTGGCCGCAGGAAGCGATTGAAGGGGTGTTCAATAAGAATTGCATGATCTCGTACCCGAACTTCAAATTTTCGTTCACCATCTGGATGCTTGGCAGGTCGCACTACTACCTGAAGGAACTGAAAGGGTAGTTGGATGGCGAGTATGAATTTGTAGTTTTTGGTAGCCAATTTCGTGTGCCTAGATGCGCGTATTTTCGGTAATGGCAAATTTCTGTTCCGAATGGAAACGATCACACGCCGGATGATGTGCTGATGAGCAATACGGCCCGCGTTTTAGGGCTTTAAGTAGTATGGCCATCAGACAAGGACACACTCCCTCAGTGTTCCGCACTGTCCTCCTCATCAGGTCCGTTTTCCTCTTGGAGTCTGTTATCGAGCTCATCACCCTCATCAGCCATGTCTGCGATTCCATCGGTTGCCCGCGTAGCCTTTCTTGCCTCCGATATCGTACTACATACAAAGCCCTCCGGTCCAGCGTCATCTCCGTTCGCAGAGTCGTTCGCCGCACTATTGGCCACTTCCTCCCCTCGTCCAAGTCTTCAGGCTGTCCCTGCCGGCGGCGATGCCGGTGTTGCCATAATCCGTGCCGCATCGGGCACATCGCTGGTTTCCCTCACCTCGTCTGTCTCGTCCCAAATAACTCTCCGCCTTGTGCTCCTTGCCTCGGAGCTCTCCTCACTGCCGCTCGTCCTCCACCTTGCAGTCAAAGACGATTTATCGGATGTTCTCCTGCTCCACTCTGCATTTCCGTTCTTCCTGGTATCCTATTCCGCCCAGGAGGCCCATAATAACGCGCTTCTCGCCTCTCGGCTCGCACGCACAGAGAGAAAGGCTGTTGTACACGTCTTTTATGAAACGGCTAACGGACCAGTCGTGGACATCAATGAGGAGGACGTACAGCCCTTGCTCCTGTCAGAAAAGGTTCCACTCCCACCAAGTGAAACCAACCTTCCCGGCAGCATCCGCGAGGTTGGAGACGTGAAGTCGGGAAGGCGTTCAGGAGCACCTTTGCCCACGTCGGTTCTATGCCAACTCTACGAGTCTGCTGCGTTGTCCACATCGACTCGCACTCGTCACCCCAGCCTCCCTGTAACGATCCACGGTGACGAGCGTCCAAAAACTGTCGTGTTCGTCCTTGGAAGTATTCCCAATATTCCGGTGATTGATGGCGTTTCGTTCGTATCCGTTTGTCTGTTGGCTCCTCTCCCCGCTTCTTATGTCTTGCGGGCTGTTCCACCCTCGGCTTCTCGTGTGTTCGTTCTTGAGCAGGTGCAGTCTTCGAGCACTAAATGGACGCCCCTCTATCTCGACATCGTTGACGCACTACAGGAGCATCCACGGGTCTCTGTTCAAAGTATGTGGTTCAAGCAAATGAGTCAACCCGAGTTGCTCGACCTTGTTCGCAGCACAAAAAGTGCTCCCGTCTCACCCCCACTCCACCACCGGGACGCAACCCTTTCCTCGTCCCATGCTTCAGTCCCCCATGTTCCGAAGCACGAGTCGTCGTATATGAAAATCTTGTCTCACGTATTCAGTTCAAGGCTGGAGATTTCGAACTCTCCAGAGCTAGTTTCTACTCAGGGAGACATAGCTACCAGTCCCGAGTATGCTTTGGGTCGCGTCAGAGGCCAGTTAGACCAGCGAGCTCAACTCATCAATTCAGTTCGCGAGCTGATGGAGGTCGAGCAGCTCGACACAGACTTGCACAGGCTACTTGCTCAGTGGTTACAGGTCAAAGACGACAGCTTGAAGAGCCTCACTGTCGGTTCTCAAGTATCTGTGGCATTGGAATCGTCGCAGCTTTCTAATGTACTTGTTGATCGTATCCTCGCATTGAAAGCCTACTTCCCTTCCAGGTCCAGGTGGATAGTCGGCTCAGACGCCTGGGCCTACGATCTGGGTTCATCGGGTTTGCATCATGCCATAGCCTCTGGTCTAGACATCAACGTCCTCATTCTGGACACACTTCCTTACTCGTCTCGAAACACCGCCGATCCACACCGCCGCAAACAAGACGTCGGGTTGTATGCCATGAACCACGGTGATGTCTACGTTGCCAGCGTCGCTGTGTACTCTTCGTACGCACAGGTCCTGCAAGCCGTGATGGAGGCCGACAAGCACAAGGGTCCATCGGTCGTCCTCGCGTACCTTCCTTATCACGGGGAGAACTCCCCGGCGCTCGAGTTACTGAAGGAGACCAAACTTGCGGTGGACTCTGGCTACTGGCCATTGTATCGATGGGATCCCACCAAGGAGGCTAAAGGGGAAGAACCATTTACCCTCGACTCTGACTCTGTCAAGAACGACCTCCAGCAATTCCTTGATCGGAAGAACCATCTTTCTCAGCTCGTTCGATCGAAGCCCGAGTTGGCGTCTGAACTGGTGAGCAGCTTGGGCGAGAACGTCAAGGAAGCTCGTAGGCGCAAGGCTCAACAGGCGTACGACGACTTGGTTGGTGCGCTCGACGCACCACCTCTTTTAGTATTGTATGCTTCGGACGGAGGCGCGGCAGAAAAACTTGCGAAGAAGCTGGTCAACCGTGCGAAGGCGAGAGGGCTGTCTGTCACTGTTGGAACGTTCGACTCGATGACAATTCCAGGCCTCGCTGAAGAAGAATACGTTGCATTTGTGACCTCCGTCGCGGGTCAGGGTGAACCACCCCAGAACGGCCGCCAACTGTTCAAAGCGCTGAATGCTGCAGCACTTCGTAATGAGAAACCGTTTTCCAAGCTGCAATACACTGTCTTTGGGATGGGAGATAGCCACTACTGGCCTCGCCCTGAGGACGCTCATTATTACAACAAGCCAAGCAAGGATCTCGACTTGCGCCTTGAACAACTTGGGGGCGAGCGTTTTGTTGATCTCGGGTTGGGGGATGATCAAGACGCAGATGGACCTGAGACTGGCTACAAGATTTGGGAACCCAAGATTTGGAAGGCGCTCGGTGTCGACAGCATCCAAGTTACAGAAGCGGAACCTGAGCCGATCACGAACGAACACATAAAAGCAGCGTCTCAGTACCTCCGCGGTACCATCGCAGAGGGCTTGGAGGACACGACCACCGGCGCGCTCGCGCCATCCGACACCCAGCTTACCAAGTTCCATGGGATTTACCAGCAGGACGACCGGGACATTCGCGACGAGCGTCAGGCTCAGGGAGTCGAGCCAGCCTACAGCTTCATGATCCGTGTACGCACACCAGGTGGTGTCTGTACGCCAGAGCAATGGCTGCAGATGGATCAGATTTCAGATGAACATGGTAATGGCACGATGAAGATCACCACGAGAGCTACTTTCCAGTTCCATGGTATTATCAAGCGTCATTTGAAACCGTCAATCCAAAAAATTAACCGAGTGCTCATGGATACTTTGGCTGCGTGTGGGGACGTCAATCGGTACGTCATACTGTCCGATTGAATTAACAGTGGCTCACGTCTTGCCAGCAACGTGACATGCGCTGCCATCCCCTCATTATCGAGGCTTCATAGTCGTGTCTACGAATTTTCCAAACTCGTCAGCAGTCATCTATTGCCTAGAACTACCGCATATCATGAAATCTGGTTGGATAAAAAGATTGTGGCTGGCGAAGCCCTAAAAGATTTTGAGCCATTGTACGGTGAATTTTACCTCCCTCGCAAGGTCCGTATATTTCCTATAGTGACCGTACATTAACTGAGCCCCATGTAGTTCAAAGTTGCGGTGGCCGTTCCCCCTTACAATGACGTTGACGTCTTTGCCAATGACCTCGGCTTCATCGCCATCGTCGACGAACACGGCGAGTTAGCAGGCTTTAATGTCGCGATTGGGGGCGGTATGGGTGTAACCCACGGTAACAAGAAGACGTATCCTCGCGTTGCCGATGTCATTGGCTTCTGTACGGTCGAGCAAGGACCCCTTGTAGCAGAAAAGGTGATGTTGACCCAGCGGGACAATGGGAATCGCGTTGAGTGAGTTGCTGTGTTCTTCTGGTAAATCTCTATCATTGACTTATACCAAAAAGTCGAAAGGTGAAAACTGGTCTTCGTGCTCATCCACTGGGAGAATTTCTGACATCTGGCACAGAACGCTCGTTTGAAGTACACGGTCGATCGCATGGGCGTCGACAACTTCAAGAAAGAAGTCGAAGACCGCCTCGGCTTCGACCTCGCACCTGCGCGTCCTTACACGTTTGAGAGTAACATTGATCATTTTGGCTGGACCGTCGGCGAGGACGGCAGACACCACGTCACCATCTACATTGAGAATGGACGGGTGCAAGACGAAACCGGACGAGAATTTAAGACGGGTCTTCGCGAGATCGCCAAGGTTCACAAGGGCACGTTCCGTCTGACGTCGAACCAGCATCTCCTCATTTCCGAGATTCCGCCCAATGAGGTCCCGAGGATCAAGGCGTTGCTCGCCCAGTACAAACTCGACAACCTCAACTTCTCAGGATTGCGGCTCTCTGCATCGGCTTGCGTCGCCTTTCCCACATGCGGCAAGTTATCTTTGCTCGTTCTTCACTTCCACCCGCTGCTGACCACAGGTTATCTAACAGGTCTCGCAATGGCTGAATCCGAACGTGTGAGTGATCATTGGAGTCGTGAACATCCGTTTCTAAATCACATGCGTTGTAGTATTTGCCGGTACTTATCGACAAGGTAGAAAAGATTTGCGAAGAAAACGGACTTCGTAACGACTCGATCGTCATGCGCATGACTGGCTGTCCCAATGGATGTGCAAGGCCCTACATCGCTGGTGTGTGAAGCACATTCGTGTTGTTGCATTTGACTCACGATTTCAAAAAGAGGTGGCGTTCGTCGGAAAGGCACCAGGCAGCTACGCAATGCTGCTCGGCGGTGGATACTATGGTCAACGACTGAACAAGATATACCGGGAGGCGGTGTCGGAACCCGAGATCCTGGCTATCCTTGGGCCGATGATCAAGAGATATGCACTCGAGCGCCACGAGGGCGAGCGCTTTGGCGACTTCGTTATCAGGGCTGGGTACATCGCATCGACTACCGAAGGGAGGCTGTGGTATGATAGAATGGGAGGCGAAGGAGAGCATCGAGAAATCAGCGTGGCTTAATCTTGCGCGTGTTTCTGGATTTGGAAATATTTTATCTTATGATTGTGTTCCTAACATGGAAGATTATTGAGTCTCCTATGTTACATGCATTGCATTTTCGTAAATTTGAGATATTGTGGTTGCTATTAGCTAGGCACATGTTGAATACATCTTCTATCACGCTATAAACGCGTGACTGGCTATATAAAATAGTCATAGAAGGATTGTGGAAGCTATAATGACAGATTTTGTGCCAGTGATATGTTGTGAAAATCTCCTAAATCTTCAATACATTTCCCATGCTAATATTATGTTTAAATCACTTACTACATCTTCAATTCAGGTTCTAAAATTAGTGTAAATTCGTGGAAGGTATGGACCTAATAGGCCTAAAGGCTACACCAATAAACCCTGACCACATACATATTACAACACCTCATATGTATATATTCTCCAAAACATCGAAAATGTGTTGTAGCATGACGGAGATTGACCTAGAGAGAAAATGCGGGTTCCGTCAGGTGAAAAAGCAACATGATTAGTGTATTGGGCAGACGGGGCCATAGGTGCAGGTGGAGCTCCTTGGTGACACGCTGTGTTCCATGACTTCATACTATTGTTGACTCGTGTTGGTACATTATGCTACATCATTGTCATTAATAGTCGTTCTTGGTTGCGGCACTGCAATCTGGTCGCATATCATCCTGGTTGTTCTTGATCAGGTGGGTGCATATCATGGTGATACCACTGCATGACGGAAAGCGGGGGGGGAGAGGGTACTACGCAGGTTGGCGAGCCGCACACATCCAAACACAAACATGACCATCAAAACAGCCATTACATGATAGTATGAATCCAATATGCATGTCACCAAAGCTCTTCATCAAAACGTTCTAGGACGGCTGACGCATCCTCGACATCCTTCTGAGACTTCTTCCTCATGTAGAAAATAGGGCAATCTTTGCTCGTACACAAGACATCCTTGAATATAGAATGAGTCAAAGTGTCATAGGGTCTTTTAAGGCAGGGGAATAGTACCTGATGTAATGATCCTTGACATCGCTGGCACTGGGTCCATAATCTTGAGAACCGGACTTGTGTCTGCGACGCGATATTTACTTGCTTTTGGTAGAGTTCATGGATCCTCGGGCGGCAATTGTTGCAAACAGCACCATCTTAACTATCTGTGAGCTGTCAGAAATCACGCTAAATTAACGCGTACTGACTGGAAACACTATTGTTCGGTCGCAAAGCCGTTTTGCACCCAAGACAACTCACTGTCTTGACGGCGAACTTCATGAGTCCTCCAATAGTGGGAGTTGCGATCGCAATTGAGCGAGTATGATCGCCTGAAACTAAGAGACGTCAAGTAGTGTAAGTTAGGCTAATGATTTGGTACATACGCAGTGAGTTAGCCTTTTCACCGAGGATAGGTTCGAAGATCCTCATCAGAGGCTTCGACAGTTGGTTCTCGAGATAGTACTTGGTATCGATAGGAATGTTGTTCTCGAGCACATACAATGGATCTTCAGACTTCTCATACGCAGCAGCACCTGCGGGGATAAAGAACTTGAATTCAAAAAATAGCATCAAATGTTGGAAGGATTTACCCTTCATGCCTTTGACAATGACGTATGCGACACGATCGCCAAGAGCAGGGGCAGATCCAGCATCACGTTGACGCATTCGTTCTGCAAGTTCTACGTGGGCTTGCTTTGCTGCGTAATCTGCTTTGGCGAGAGCCTTTGTGATCACAAGCTGGGACATGTCAACCTTGTTTTGCAGTAGATCCGAGATCATGCGCTTCGTGTACCTGGTTTCATCATCAGCCTGAGGGATGAGACTTGTTGACATGCCATACTCTTCTGCTCCCTTTACGTCTCGATCAATGAGCATTTTGTGTAGGCAGGTCTCGATGACCGTTGAAACGAGCCGACAGTTGTCTCTCCGAACGGTCTATACGAGGACATGAGAAAACCATTTGGTGTGCACTTTCGGAAGAACACGTACTTCAATACCCTTTGCGTCCATCTTATCATACTTCTCTGCCTTCGTCCAGTAGAGTCCAGCGTACCGTTTTTTGCTGATGAGCAAGTAAGGGAAATAGACTTTTTCGAACTCGAGATTGATCGGCTTGACAAACTTAGCCGTAACAAAGGCCGCAGCTTGGGCTCCTGTTTCGCCAACCTTCATTTCAGCAAAATGACAACAAAGTCAGGATAGTTACGCACCCAGTTCCATGACAACTTTAAGATCTGAAGGTCCAAATTTGACCATAACAGAATCCGTGTCACCGTAAACTACTTCAGCGTTGTGGCTGTGGCCATTCGAGATAGAGAATTCGGCTTCGACTTCCTGGGGCAAACGTAAGTAAATAAGTGAAGTCGGAATAGTAGAGATCAAACCTGTTTGGTTTTCTCGATCATCTGGCGACCGTAGGCAGTCACACTAGACGAGATGGCAAGACACGGCAACTTCCCAATCGTTGCGCCGGTGAACCCGTATACGGAATTGGCACTTATCTGCTTCCAAGTCAACCTCCCGCAAATCAATAACATCACCTAAATGTACCTTGAGGGCCAGCTGACGACCGTCTAAAACTGCTCTTCTAAAAGGGTCCGTTTCTTTCTTGAGGTCGGCTTTTGCACGTTTCCTGGCAGAAATGAGATCCTCCAGTACAGTTGGCAGCAACCCCTTTCGTTTTGCCTTTATAATGAAAAAATCTGCGGTAGTAAAGGGCTTAGATTAATGCAGAGATGCTGGCGTCGCGCCCATACCATTATTCGGTGTCTGGATGTAATCGGTGTCTTTGACGAGCTTAAGCCGGTCGATAGTTGGCTTGTCCAAAAGTGTCGTGTAACACAGATTGTGGGCCATCATGATAGAGGGATACAAAGAACTGAAGTCGAGCGTGGCAATGGGCGAATCGTAGTAACCTTTCTTAGGCTCGATAACGGTCGCACCTTCATACTGTTCATCCGTGCCTAGTGGGGCTATACAAATGCAGCTCCAATAGGTGTTAAGAACTTACCTTCGCCTTTCAGTGAGGGCACAATATATCCTTCTTCATTTGCCTTTCGAAAGAGTTGGGATAACACTTTGATAGACTGCCCGCGAGAAAGCAAGTAGTTAAACGGAACACCGGTGACGCGCGCCATTTCGATATAGTTTACGAAACACATCAACTTATCGAGCAATCGTTGCGGGAGGTATGCATCCTAAGCGGTGCGCGCGTTAGACAAATTCATGAAGTTCATCGTGTGTGACACGACCTTCAAGCAATAAACAGCCAATCGGCGCCTGGACTCGGGCCCACCATTCTGTAATTCCGTGATAACTGAGTGATGGACATCTTCCTTCTGTTCTCCCAAGAATTGTGCACAGACAGAATTGAGCGTATAGCTGCGTAGTTTGTGTTCGCGTTGCATGAATTGGAGTACATCAAGCTGTAGGCGACCATCGATGACAGTTTCCTTCGAATCACGCTGGCCATAAGCTTTCGACGAGAAGTGGGTGTCTTTCACTTGCGCCTTCGCATCTTGACAAGCAGCGTGTCACCTGACAGCAATGGCGAGCTGTAAAATAGACGTACTTTTCAACCTCCCAAGATGGGGAAACCTGCTGACTTTCAAGTGTCTTGCCCTATCCATGAGGTACGGCCAATCAAAATTTGCGATGTTATATCCAATGATCACGTCAGGATCCGCCTGTTCAATGAAGTCCCGCCAAGCGTGAAGGAGTTTTGCTTCATCGTCAAAAGAGAGAACTTGCGACCCAACAATGTGTGAACAGGAGTTCAGCGTGAACACGTTCCGGATGAATGGCTGCCTTTCGCCTTTCCGCGTACCTGTCAGTTTTGTCATCAAGCACAACGTGACGAGACACTTACCTTGACGAGTTACCATGTTCGCTATCTGGATAACAGGGTCCACATTAGCCTCGGGGAATATGCCTTTCCGTCCAGCACACTCGATATCGAAACTGAGAATACGTAGGGGTGCAATCTTTTGCCAGTCTCCCTCGGGAGAGTGCGAGATGAATGCATCCCACCTTGGAGATGTTCAGCAACCAGCAGCGTATCATAATTGATGTTAACGCACCTCACATTAAGCTCGATTTGGCATGTGGACCGCTTTGCTTCCTCGGAAAGAAGTTTATACCTTCCTGCTGGTATTTCGATCCAGTTCATTCCCACCACCTAAAGGTAGGAAATAGTCTTGAGTTTGACGTATCCATGACGGTATGAACTGACCTTTGAATCTATCATAAACCGCAGTGTATACGGGATATTACTCTCGTAGGTAGGATAAGGTTGACCGATGGCAAACATATCTCGGAATGAAATTTCACCACGTTCGAACACGCGTAATCACCACAAAGCTGGATGTCAGTGCAAGAAAGGTGCATTACTTGAAGTCGACTCATCTCGCACTTTAGGAAGCGACTTGGGGTCGGTAATCGTGAACTTCATGAACGGGAGCCAGTCGTCTCCTTTATAACCCCAAAGCGTGCGCTTTTTTACGGTTTCGATATTCAGGACGTAATTGCCTCCTGCGCTGTTCTAGTCAAGCATATCATGTCAAACCTCATGTATTAGTCTCGGTGATTCACCAACTGACATTCAAGGCATCCATGAAGGCGTTTAAGTCAGCGTCATCGAAGCCACGAGGAACGGGGATGTAGAAATAAGGCATGAACCGTACGACATTGGCGAGCACACTGTTCCCGGCCTAAAATGATCCATAGTTGAGTGCCAGGTTTAAAAGTTACACAGGGCAGGAGCACCTCGGTGACGCCGAACATACGCAGCATTGTGTATCCAGTGTCGGGATCCGTCGCATTCTCAATATCTACCTGTTGAAAGACTTGTGTGGCTGGAGTTTGTGAAACAGGAGTCGTCAAGGAAGAAACGTACTAATGGAGTCCGTCTTCTCATTTATTGGCTTGAGCTTTGGGCGAGACCACGAATCAGCACCACCCTCAGAGGCTGAAATATATCCAGGTCAGCGAGGAGAGCGCGTGGGGATAATTGATGAATACGCACATGAGCCACTCGAAACATTTTGACTGAGTTGTTCCAGCACATCGGCAAATGAGGAATTCTGCGTGTTCTGTGACCCAGACAGGGCCAGCTTCCTGCGCTTCACTGCTGGTTCAGTGGCCGCCTCTACTTTGGCTCTAACGTACGGCATCAATGTAGTACAAAATGCACGAGCAGTAGATTGCAGCTGTGGTTACCTGGATCCTCCGTTGACTTTGGTGGGCATGACAGAAAGCTGTTAGTATAGTAATTCGGTCGCGACTCGCTGGACGCGTTCTGAGAGCGAATTGGGTCACGTCGGTCACGGCGACGCGTGTGGTTGAGTTTGTGCCATTTCCATTCTCGGTTGTCACACCGTACATACATACATAATACATTCGACCACTGTTTCTATGTTCTATTCCCTAGTTGAGAGAAAGAGCTCGGTGCACACTCTAATTGTATCTGCAGGAGACTGGACAGTATGCCCCACAGTCCTGGGATCCGTGTAGATTTCATGGTCATTCCCTCCCTGATGAGGTTGGTCAGTAGAGACCACTGGCAGCACATCAGACACTGAAACTCACGGCATAAGTCTTGTCTCCAAAGAAATGAATTTCATCAAATCCCTCGTTCTCAACGAATTGCAAGCAATAACGCTTGTCCCACCCATCAGGGAAGACGTCAAAGGAAATCTGACCACCGATGGAGAATGTTAAGCCGAGGTCGAGGTTTTCTGGATGACACTGCTCGCGAAGCTTCTCGATGAATGCAGCGCGGATCCTGTGTACCTGGTTATGCAATATCAGCTCTGCCGTTGTTGTATAATTGGGGCGACTTGCTTTGTCATATGCCTCGAATGCATCACGTTCCTGTTTGCTTATCAAAAACACTTTAGCCGAAGAGATACGAAGAGTATGAACAACACATACGTTGCATTCCTGCCAATTGGGCTGACGTTTATCATCCCGTTACGAAACTCGACAAATGTACCCCTAGGAATGGTGTTGACGGAACGAACATGGTTCGGTGATCATGTTACCAACCTTTTGATCGGAATGTCGATCTCAGACAAGTAACGAAGGATGAAGTTGACAAGTTTCTTATACTTTTCCTCCCCCACGAAGTTTATAAAAGATTGCGTTGCCAGAGACTTCCCAAGACGGTATGCAGTCAATCCATTCTCTGCGAACCCAAAGTCATAATCGTCGAGTACTAAAAAACCATCAGCATCCAACGGCGATTTCTGAAAGCGATTTCTCGGGGTTGTACCAACCATTCCTGTCGCCTACAGTGAGCTGTTCACTAATTTTGGCGAAATCGGACCCCCCGACGAATCCTATGGCAGCTTTTTGCCTGAGATCGCTCAGGAGTTTGACAATCTCTGGGCTGACACCCTGTCTAAAAAATAATCAGTCCTTCATGAACAATAGACGCGTCCGTTGCCGGACGTTGCGACAGACCTGGCAGGAGTAAGAGTGCCATCGACATCGAAGAGCAGCAATTTCTTGAGAGGGCGGTCTGAAAAATCTGAAGCGGACATGGTGGGTTATGTCCAAGAAGAGCAACGGCGTGGATTCGACAGCGTCCGAAATAAATTTTCGGATCGCAACCAAGTCAAGGTTGCGGCGAAGAAGTCGGCGATACTGATTAGATGTGGCGGTGCAAAGTGTACTATCAATGCATCCGAGTCGAGTCACCGAACTCGATCTCCGATCGTGAGCCTCTTCAGTTGACCATCATGACCCACAGATACAACGTATTTTGTTTGCCATCAGAATTGGTTGATACACTCACTCCCAGGTTTCTCGTCGGCCAAGAACCACCACGTGAACCTTCTCCCCCTCCTCCAAAGGAAACACCTGCCTTGCATGCAAAAGGCTGTAATATTTGTCTCGGGGCCGCCTTTGCCGATCTGGAAGAGCAACGTGAACACTTTCGCACAGATTGGCATCGTTTTAACATTAAGATACGTCTTACTGGTGGAAATCCTGTCACAGAATCTGCATTCGCTCAACTCGTCGATCGTATGCTTCTCTGCGCCACACTTCCCTTGTCAACCAACCAGCTGATATCGTACTGCCCGTAACGTAGGTCTGGACGGTTCCCTCTCGGGTTCCGCTTCATCCTCCGACGAAAGCTCGGACGAATCGGATGCCGTCAACGCACTCCTCAGTAAAGTCAAGGATACCTCCCTTTCTGACGTACCGGAGGAAGGAACGGTCAGAGCCCCGCTAACCGCAGTTGCATGGTTTCACTCCCCTCCGTCAACACAAATCGGAGTATACAGAATGTTGTTTCCTCTCGACACTCCACCATCCGCATATTTATCGGAACTGAAAGAAATGCAAGCTATCGTCGAGGGTGGGAGGAAATGGGCCATGTTCATGGTCGCAGGTGGTCATTTTGCAGGAGCAGTAGTGAGAGTCGGACGTGTTGCCGATCAGCAGGTTCACCAGACAAGGAAAGGAAAACCTCCCAGACCAAAACCAGAGACCGAGGTCTTGAAGCACAAAACATTCCATCGCTATACAAGTAAGCCGAATTTCTCGACACGTACAAGTCTCTGCTCAGAGATCTAGCCCGCAGGAAGCAGGGAGGATCACAGTCAATTAATGATAATGCGAAGGGAGCTGCACTCAGTGCCGGTGCCATGCTGCGCCGATATGGGGAGCAGGCACTGCGTGATGTGAGTGGATATAGTTGCATTACACCTGTCCACTGCGTTGAACTTTGATAGGATATCCGCAATTTGATTCGAGACTGGGCGGAAGACATTTATGAATGCGAGCGCATCTTTATTCGAGCAAGTGTATCCAATCGACGCATTTTCCTCGACTATGAGGGATGCGAGATCAGCAAAGGAGATGATAGACTACGAACATTCCCATTCCCAACACGTCGACCTGTATGTTTCCACTCCATGTCGCGAAAATCACCGATTCACGTCACAAAACGCAGACTCAAGCAGAGCTTTCTCGATGCCTCCAAGAATTAGTCCAGGTCAAAGTCTCTCGTTTCACAGAAGAATCTCTGCGCGCTCAAGACGAAGCTTACCTTGCCTCGCTTCCAAAGCCAAAGCCTACACCGACGCAGCCCGCTCCTGAAAGTCCCGAAAAAACTAGACCTATACGTCTAACCAAAGAAGAGGAACTCTATCGCGAGAAATGGAGTCGATTACTTGATATGGTTTCCAAAGGTCGCCTCGAACCCCTTAAAGGATTTTGGGAACGTGAATGCGAGGATATCGGTGGCGTTGATGCACCTCTCCCTGAGTGGACAGGTGACCGAAGGGTCTCACTTTTGCAGGTCGCGACTCAGTCTGGGCACGAGACAGTCGTGCAGTGGCTACTTTTCGACTTACACGCAAACCCGACGACGCCTGTGTCACTCGTATGGCAAAAGGAAGATGAGATCGAGTCGGATGCGTCTGACGTGGAGATGCGTCCTACTGGGTCTCGACGGACGGCATACGATCTGGCGCGATCCAGAGCGGTGCGCGATGTGTTTCGACGGTGTGCAGCAGACCACCCAGATTGGTGGGATTGGTTCGGCGCTGCGCACGTCCCGAGTGCACTGAGCAAGGAGAGGGAGGAGGAAAGGGACGACAAGAAAAAGCAAAGGAAAAAGGGGTTGAAGGAGAAGATGCGCGAGAGAGAAGCGCGAGAAAGGGAACGGGAGAAAGTTTCAAAGGTTTCAGAAGTGGTCTCGGTCGCGGAACCCGTGCAGGCGAAAAAGGAGCCCTCAAGCGGGCCACAGAAACTCGGGGGATCTTCGGGCTCTACGAATGGAATTGCCGGTCTGACTGCCGAGATGAGAGAAAAGGTGGAAAGGGAACGAAGAGCTCGAGCAGCGGAGGCTCGGTTGAAGGCACCACGATAGTAGACAAGTGTGACACGTGACCTGGCGCGTTGTCGCGTGAGTCACGTGCAATTGTAATTACAATCTCTTTGTTGAAGACGCCGACGAGAGAGACAATGGCCCCATCAAAACACGCTCGCATCGTCGACGACGACAGCGACGACACAGAACCAGACACACCCAGACCAAAGCATCGCCAAAGCAGCAAGAAACGCATCAGTGATGCCCACACCCTCGATCCTGACTCCAGTTTTACCTCGGATCCCGGTCGCGTCCCTTTGGGAACGGTCAACATCAACGACGACGCCGCAGAGAAACGGAGGCGGAGAAAAAGTAACAAGCAGGTCGTTGCTGACGGCTCGGAACCAGGTCCTTCCGGAGACAGGATGGACACGGGAGAGAGTTCGAGAGCTGCCCTGGCGAAGCAAAAGCAGCAACCGCAGCTCAATTCGGCGCT
>JBBPRP010000145.1:0-22247 GCA_038093135.1 Leccinum longicurvipes
GAATGTGAACGCCTCGGACAGAGCATTTTCGACAATGGCCGAAGGTCGCCGTCAAAAAGTGAGTGCGCCCTGAAGGACGAGTGAAAGTGGTCTTAATCCATCATCTTAGCGAACGGTCGCAAAATATGTGCAACAGGTAAATGTTCAGAGTTGTCAATTGAGCACGTGTATTCTATCCTTTATCTCTCTTTGCAGAAGACGAAGAAAAAGAAGAAAGCCAGACCTCGTGCAGGCGGAGGTCGTCCTTCGAATCCGGGGCCATCGAGCGAGGTAGCTCTTCCGTCAAACGTTGACGGTGACCACGGTGGCAGTAGTAGCACCAGACGTCCTTCGCATCTGACGCCAGCGAGTGAGGTAGGTCGTCCGTCCCCGTCGATCACATCATAGGAACTCACGTCGTACAAGATCCAGCAGGTAAAAGACGAAGGTCAACCCTCGACTCGCAGAATTCGCTTAAGCGTGCGTGCATTTTCCATGAGCATACATTGGGAAACTCAAAGCTATCATCAGCAAGAGTCGGGGAACGCAAAGCTCTCGATCTTGTTTCCCAAGTGGTTGTGTTTTTGGTCGTCAGAGATGGACGAGGAATGATGCTGTAGTGGGTTGTAGTTTTAACTTGAGTGGTGGATGGCGAGTCTGTTCGTGATTGAACTCTGGAAGGTTTCAAGATGCTCCGGTCGTAAGTTCTCAATGAAACTTGCCAAGCAAGGTGATTGTGCTATAAGTAGACATCACTCACGGTCACTATTATCTACTTACAAGACCGTTCTTCGTATTCGGCTGTCCTGTCATGGGTTAAAGCGCGAACAGGATGGCCCACTTCAAGACGCTGTCGATCGACTGCTACAGTCATCTCCTTTAGATTCCTATGGTAGACTCGTCAGACTCGCAGTGTGAATTCAGTTGATGCAAGCTGGAGTCTTTATACTAATTTTACAAGGAAATCGAAGTGACTACAAAGGTACACTACACAAATAATACGTAGAACGCGGAAAGAATAGACCTCGTCAGCAAAGCAACTTATCATTCGCCTCGTAACATCACTGTCCAGCAGGGTGGGCGTAGGGCAGATTTATGTACAGTAAACCACCACCGTCGATGGATTATAGATACTTGGCATCGAGCGGGAGGCAGGCGGTGGGAGGCTCCGAGTCACCGTCAAGCTGGGCCTCGACGACGATTTCGCCAACCACGTCACCCGGCCTCCAATACACACGACTGAGTTCTGCATGATTGAGCAACCACTCCGGATCTACATGCGAAGTCGCGGCGACGGAACGTATGCTGAGCATGGCCCGGCATACAGATACGACGATCATGGTCAGAACAGGGCTGGACAAAGCAAAACGTGGTACTGCACGTTAGTCATGGCCGGGCTAGAGTAACGAGTTAACCATACATTCCTGTTACCGCTGGCTCTCGTAGCTTTCGGTGGTCGCAAAACATCACGTCACGTCACTTTAGTACGTTTTACCGGTCCGGGGAGACTTACGTGGAGTTGTGATGGCTCTATCATCGTCAGACCCACCACTCCGAGCAGCAAGGACACTGAATCTTGGTGTTAATATGCACGCACGATGATTAGACATTAGAAAAAAAAAGAGCCATACCTGATGCACATGCATACATAAACATGCCTCTGTACGAGTTCACTATGAGATCAAGACGAATATCTGACTCGATTAATCTGAGACACACTCTTTCAGAAGGCGCCACAAAAACGAATCAGTTTGAATCTTCGCGGAACTCGTGAGGAACCGATAGATCTTGAGCACGAAAAGGACAGTATGAAGCACCAGTGAAGGCAGATAGAGCAACGCGATCGTGGGCGATGAAGGGACGAGCGGGTTAAGATAGGAATAACGTATCACGTTCCGCATCATCGCAAGGAGCAGAACAGTAGAAATTGTGCTCGCAAATAAAAGGGCGACAGCAAATATCTTGACAAACAGATTACTGGAGAACAGATACCAGACGCGAAGAGTTATGACCGCTAAATTATATGATGATCACGTTCAGTCCCCACTGCTTACCCTCGAAAAAGAGAATGACATACATTGACAGAGTGTGTTTATAGGAAGAATGAAGATAAAAAACTTGACTATAAAAAATCTAGCGAAACATGATGTGGTTCGCGCGCACTACACGTTGATATGACGACCTACGTTTCGTGGAACTGTCTGGCTGATGAGCGTCAAATCATGAGCTCAGCTTAGCTCACTCACCCCGCCTACGGTCCATTTCTGGCCTTCGAGATGTGAGTCAACGAGGACAATACGAGGACAGCTGTGGGTGGCTTACTAGTAATCGAGAACCTAAAACAACCAAATCATCAGATCGACACGGCGTAAGGTGTATCGAAGCATACTTACAAGGAAAATCCGAGGGTCATATACCTGATCTAATCCAAGAGCTGAGTAAACGGTAGGAAACGCAAATGAAAACACTAACAGAAAGGTACAGAAACCGGGAGAGTGACCATGGACCAGTCCAGAAGTATTCGACCTTGCAGCATGGGCAAAGTTCAGATTGCATAGTAGGAAAGACTTCCACTGGACTAGACGTACCTCTTCTCCAATGCAAAGAATGTGATCGTAAAGTAAGAGTGAGGAGAAGGCGTAGTCAAGTGAGTATGTTTCTATTCCAGTCGAGGTGAGCATAATCAAGGCGTCATCCAGGACGAGACGAGCTAAGGGAATGTTGTTTGGGCCTGATGATATATCGAGTTTTTGAAGTGTACATACCATATACTATTCATCGGAGATTGCCTGTCGTCAGAGGCCCAATATTTGACATCTATCATGGCAGCGAAAGACACAGTGAGAACCCCATTTCATCCGGTTGGCATGTGGTGTTTGATGCTCTGGTCCTAATTGATGCGAAAACAACAATCGTTTGGCCAAACGGTTTCAGGTCACAGTGGAAGATTCCAAAATGCACGCAGATGTGTTCTGCGTGCTAGGAATACTTTTGTGACATCTACGAGGAATTGCCTGGGCAGCTTCTGCAATACGACGGGGCCAAGCTGGCGGATAGAATGAGGGAGATGAGAGGCCACTACCATATGGATATACATTCACCGACCGATGGGAAGAGCAGAGTGACATCCTGCCACAAGCAGCGTTTCAGCATGATGGCGGCAAGATGGCAAGTGGCCCGGGTATTACTTAGTAGGCCCGGATAAATCCGAGGCGATGTTCCGACGTTCCCTCCGGCTCAGGCTCCTCGATTGGGCCTCGCTCGTTGATTCAAGCTAGTCTAAAAGTCGCTCACTTCCTCTCCTACCAAACATATTTGCTCACCCGCTAACAAATTCATCAACGATTTTATCTGTTCTCTCAGTCTCTGAAGAATAAATCACTGAGCTGAATTGATCGGGTTGTCTGCCATGCATCACATCGGCCTCAAAATGACGGGGACCCCTGGGGAAATAATGTCTCCAACTCGAAGCATTGTTCGAACACCGGACCCCGGGCTGCACATCTCCAACGAACAGGTGTGAACATCGGTCAGCCACAAGGTCGCGCTGCCAGTTTGCACTCACTGTTGTCGGTGTCTTCTATCATCTGGATGGGTAGTAACGAAATCGCAGGAGTCCAACAAATAAATGCACGACGCAGGCAATTACCATTCTCCCGACTTTGCGTTATCGTATATATGTTTACCTAGTCCTCGGCTTCCCCTAATAATCATGCAATTTTCTAAAGTCGCCGATTGAAGCCCCATCATATCGGTCAAATGTAATCACCACCCTTCCTAAACACACCGGCAGCCGGGTCTATCACGATGGTATGGGTCTTTCTGACGAGAAAAAACAACCCGATTGGCTCGCGCTTTCCTTCGAGAAGCAGCCGAGCCATGTTACTGATACCTCCTTGTCGGTTCTCGGCTATCTCTTCCACACTCTCTTCTCGTCACTGAGTCACACCCATTACCACATGCCAGAAAGAAGTGCTATGATTCCAATGATTATGCAAGATGTGCAAATCCAACTTGAGGTGGGTCACGATCTATACTGAATACAGTATAGAACAGCTGAAGGAAATTGGCTCCAATGCTCCAGAATGCTGGTCCAGATGACTGTTGGTTAGTACACTGTACAGTCCCAGGCTGAAGAGGGAAGATCTCACGTAGATTATTCGTGGGGTCATGAGCCACGATTCCACTGAAACAATCAGGTGAGCCATCTTCCACCGGTCCGAGATTGAGAACATCGGCAGGGATCGTAAATGGCTTGCCTCTAAAAGTAAGAATCACGTCCGGGAAGTCCTCGCATGGGACTACATATATCAGTGGACCCGAAACTGATGTGCAAACCCCCAATCAGAACTTACATGAGTACCAACCATCCTCAAAAGCTTTACCGCCGTGGGCCTGATACAGGGCCGAAACTCGGTCCGGGTCACCAAAGATGTAGTTGGCACCGGTGTCGATAATCGAGACTACACTCGTCAGGACCGGTTTGCCATCGACACGAATGTCATCCACCACCACTTGCCAGTATGCCTAAACGGTAAAGTGAGTATAGGTCTGCAATCGCTACCCAATCTCATATTTCAGCTTACCTTGGCTTGTACATCGACAAAGGTGATATCGCCCGTGTATAACTCTTCGTTCACTCCACCAACGTACATCTCGCCTCCATCATAAGCGAGCTTGAGTGAGAATACTCCCTCAGGCAGCTTTTCCTCACTGACGAGCGTTTCCAGCAGGGGGAGAGCAGGATACTTTGATAGAAACGTGAAGGCTAGTCCCAACATACCATCCGCAGGGAAGTTAGACTTTTCCAT
This sequence comes from Leccinum longicurvipes, assembly GCA_038093135.1. Classification (NCBI taxonomy): domain Eukaryota; kingdom Fungi; phylum Basidiomycota; class Agaricomycetes; order Boletales; family Boletaceae; genus Leccinum; species Leccinum longicurvipes. The sequence continues at coordinate 4,791 of JBBPRP010000145.1, forward strand.
GTCAGCTGAGTATGTTGTTGCAACGCCAATGGTCTGCTTGTCCGCCTACTTGGTGGTCAGAAATCATCACATTTACATATGATAAACGATGGAGAACGTGCAGTGAATCCAGCAATAGTTATATTATCACTGTATTGTTGACCTTCGACATCGGCACCATCTCCAAATTCGAGTCCAAATGACTTATCCAAGTCCTGGGCAGTTTCAGACAAAGCAGGGTTCCAGAGGTTGTCATGGGTTTTGCAGAACACATCACCGGTCGACGCTGGAATGAAGAGATCGCTGGGTCGGGTTGGACAAGGGAGTAGTAAATGGTCTCGACAGGAAATACTTACCTAGAACCGGTATCAAGCTGGACTATGACGAAGATCAACATACGTGTATGGCAGGAAATGCATGGAGAACTTACCAGTGAAGAGTTTGGGGGGAGTGCCAACAAAAATAGGAGCATACCAAGAGTTATAATTGTAACTGGTCAAGTCAAGCCCAGCGCCATCGCGTTTCCTATTTTGAGACCCGTTCGGTTTCGAAGCAAAAGGGTAGGGCTTTCCTGTGTTCCTCTCATAATTTTCCAAGCCACGAAGAATCTTGCTGAAACGACGCATGACTCGGAGGACATCCGGTAAAAGGATTCACGACACCTACGTCGTGTATGATGCAGCGCGAGACTTGAGTCCATCAACATTGACGCCTTTGTTGTAGTCCTGAGGTGGCGAGTGTTTGGTGAGCGGTATAGAAATTCCAGCACTTTTCCTCGAGCTCCTGGGTCTGGGTATTGAAGCGGCCGAAACTGCGAGTGTAGTTATGCCTGTTAGGACTGTGAAGTAAATTAAGAAGCAATTGAGCATAGATTCTGGTGATAAGGAGCAACGGTAGTATATAATCCACCTTAAATGTGCCGACCCACACACGCCGTGTACGATGTAGCAGGATACATCATCGATAGGAACTGATCGGATGAGTTGCCTCAAACTGATGAACTTCACTAGCCAACAGTCGGGTCTAGACGGATGATCTACTGAGCCTGAAAATGGTCACTGAAAATGAGTTAGTACGAGTTCAGTCCCATCACTGGAAGTACTAATGCTCAGGTCGGATAATATCCGATCCGAGTCACTCTTGAATGTATGGCCTCTCAATTCACTCATGCATGCCGCGCAGAAGCTCATCATCGATAGTGATTGCAGGCTGGAAGAGAAGGTCGCCCGCTATGTATACGGCCACAACGCATGTACAAACCCCTTACCAGAGCCTACTAGGATAACCAATATCGATGACCCAAGGTAGCCATGGTATTCTATGGACGCCATCTGGGTGAAAGTAGAGACGGTGAGTGTATAAAGAATTCTGAGGAGAGAGGCGAGGCAAGCATATGCTGAGTCAGATTCAAGTCACGGTCGCACCGCCAATATTTGCCGCCACTGGCACGCTCGTCGACGTCATTCATCATCTGGATCTGGATGGATAACGCGATCGCAGGAATCCAACAAACACTCACACAACGTACACAAGCACCTCGGTGATCATCCATCCGTTTGACTCCGTGTATCGTAGAGATATACACACAAGTGCTCGACCCCCCCCTTCCCCCCGGCTTTGATGATCATGCGGTTTGCTCAAGTTACCCCATCAAATCGGTAATGCAATTACCATTTATACTAAGCACACCGACAACCATGTATACCATGACGATCTGAGTCCTTCTGACGAGTAACATACCCGATCGGTATAATTTTGCATTTCAGGAGAAGCGGGCCGAATTATGTTGCCGACACCTTACCGGTACACTGCCATCGGTCCCCTGTTGTCCTCTCATCACCGAGTCACACCTATCCACTCCAGTACGATTTAGCCTGCGACTGGGGCCATGTAAGTGGAAGTGAAGACGCCGGAAAAAGTATTATGCTTCCGACTCGGAGTCAGACAATTCTTCAAGATATGCAAATCCAACTTGAGGTGGCTCATGATCCACATTGAACACAGTGTAGAAGCACTCAAGGAAATTGATCCCGATGCTCCAGTGTGCTGGTGCGGACTGCAAGAGGGGTTCAGTAGTTAGTACATCATGTGGTTCAAGGCCGAGCCACCGAGGAAGGAAGATCTCACATACATCCGGATTGTCAAACGCCACAATTCCACTAAAACAATCGGGCGAACCATCCACCACCGGTCCAAGGTTGAGGTTGTCGGCAGGGATCGTAAATGCCTTGCCGGCAAAAGTAAGAGTCACGTCCGGGAAGTCATTGCATGGGACTATAAGGCTGTCAGTGTATCAGACTATGTCAACCCCGATCAGAACTTACATGAGTACCAACCATCCTCGAAAGCTTTACCACCATAGGCTTGATGCAGGGTCAGAAGTCGAGCCGGATCACCAAAGATGTAGTTGGCACCGGTGTCGATAACCGAGACTATACTTGTCAGGACCGGTTTGTTATTGACACGAATGTCATCCACAACCACCTCCCAGAGTCCCTAAATGATGAAGCGAGTATGCGACTACGACTGCTACTCAGTGTCACATTTCAGCTCACCTTGCCCGTTTGTACATCGACAAAGGTGATGTCACCTGTGTACAACTTCTCGTTCACTCCACCAATGTACATCTCGCCTCCATTAGAAGCGAGCTTCAATGCGAATACATTATCAGGTAGCTTTCCCTCACTGAACAGTGTTTGGAGCAGGGGGCTAGCAGGATAGCCCGATAGAGACGGAAATGCCAGCCCCAACATACCGTCTGAAGGGGATCGAGATCTTTCCAGTTGAGCTGAGTATGTTGTTGCAACACCAAACGTCTGCTTGTCCGCCTACCTGGTGGTCAGAAGTCATCATGTTTTCGATCAGTGATGGAGAACATACAGTGAAGCTAGCAATGGTTATGTTATCCGTGTATTGTTTACCTCCGGCTTTCGTACCATCTAAAAATTTGAGTTCAAATGACTTATCCAAGTCCTGGGCGGTTTGAGACGAAGTAGGGTCCCAGAGGTGATCGTGGCTGGTGCAGATCGCATCACCGGCCGACGCTGGAATGAAGAGATCACTGGGTCGGGTTGGACAAGGGAGTAAGTGTTCTCGACGGCATATCTTACCTAGAACCTGTGTCAAGTTGGACTGTGATGAAGCTTGGCATACATGTGTGTCCGGAAACGCGTGGAGAACTTACCAGTGAAGAGTTGAGGAGGAGTACCGATAAAAATAGTACCGTACCAGACATCATCGTCGGAACCCATCGTCAACTCAATCCCAGCCCCACCGCTTTTCCAGTTTTGGGATCGAATATATTTCAAAGCAGAAGGGCGGATGGTTCCCGTGTTCCTCTCATAATTTTCTATGCCACGAATAATCCTGCTGAAACGACACATGAGGACATCCGGTAAATGAATTCACGACACATACTCCGTGTATGATACTACAGCGCGAGACTTGAATCTATTGATACTGAATCTTGAGTCGGAGTTCAGCGATCGGGAGCGTTTCGTGAGTGGTATCGAAATTCCATTGCCTCTCTCTCGGGGTCTGGGTATTGAAGCGGCCGAAACGGACAATGCAGCAATGGCTGCGACCACTGTGAAGCGTAGTATTAAAAAAAAAGTGAGCATAAGTCTTGATACAGGAGCGACGGTATTATATCCGCCTTAAATATAGCTGGCACTCACCCAGACGATCTATGTACCTCACAGATAGGAACTAATCGGATGATATACCTGAAACTGATCAATTTCACTAGGCAACAATCGGATCTAGACAAATCTAGAATTCTAGAGCATATAACTATAAGCAAGCGTCAAGTAAGATAAGATAATGCTTGATCCAAACGTACCCGTACCCACTGAGAGCGCGAAAATAATCTGAGCGCTCTTGACGGCGTGTTGAATTGAGGTCTAACAGAAGGCGTTGGCAATGGTAGTTAAGGGAATATCTGAGTCAGTGAAAATTACTTCACAGCTCTCATTCACGCACGTGTGGAAGTTCAGCGCTAGCGCTCAGCTCCGATTGTAACGACAGATTGGAGAAGGCCACCCGGCACTATGTATACGTCCACGACGTGTTTTCAGAACTGTTTCCAAGCAAGTCTACAAAACCAGGACGTTGCACATTGCGCGTGTTGCTCGTATAGAATGACTCTTGCCAGCCTCCCGTCAGCCACCCATTGATTCGACAGGGTCAACACCACCCTTCCCAGAGGGCTCCCAACGGGGATGTCTCGGAAATCAGATGCATTTGGCGCTCGAGTAGTTATGGTCATCGATGGGCCCCATCTTGGTGAAGGCAGAGATAGTGAGCACGTAAAGAGTTCTGAGGAGAGAAAAAGTGATGTAGAGTGCCGGCAGAGGCAAGCGGACTCATAACATTTTTAGCAGGGCCACCAGCGCTCAGTTAATGCAATGTTTCGCACCGACATCTCCGAAAGGCCTCGTTTCTTCACTGACTCGTTGCTTACTCGTCGATTCAAGTCTAAAAGTTACTCATTCTTCTCGTCATAGTAATCACGTTTACAGGCCACCGCCAACAACTCGGAGATTTTCTGTCCCTTAGTCTTGACATAATAACTTACTGTGCTAATTGATCGATTTGTCTGACATGCTGCACACAGGCCTCAAAATGACGGGCACTCGCCTGGGGACTCAATGGCTCTTCCGATACGTAAGCCCCCACGCTCCGTTGACATCTTCCATTATCTGGATCGGTTACCAGATCACATGAGTCCAACAAACACTCACGCTACGCAGACAAGCACCAGCGGTCATTCGTCAGACTCTGTGTCGTAGATATGTATACACTAGTATACTAATGATCATGCGATTCGCTAAAGTTATTAATTGTCAAGGAAAAGTCACATCAGCGATGTAATTGCCATCTATCCTAGGCACACCGAGAACCGGATACGAGTCCTGACGACCAGCAACATATTCACTGTTCCTTCAAGCAGAAGCGAACAGTGTCACGCTGCTAACACCTTGTCGGTACGCTACCATCTCTCCCTCCATTTCTCCTCTCATTATCACTGATTCGCACCCATCCGCGACACCATGCTCTAGCCTGCGACCAGACGGTACCGGAAAAGAGCGCTACGCTTCCCAGTCCGACCATCCTTCAAGATACGCAAATCCAACTTGAGGTGGCTTATGACCCATGTCGAACACAGTATAGAAGCACTGGAGGAATTTGGTCCCGATGCTCCAGGGTTCTGGTGAAGCTGTTCAACGATCAGTATGTTTGAAGTACGCCGTGCAGTTTAAAGCTGAAGGGGGAAAATCTCACAGGTATCATAATCGTCAAAAGCCACGATTCCACTGAAACAATCGGGCGAGCCATCCACCACCGGTCCAAGGTTGAGATAGTAGGCGGGGATCGTAAATGGCTTGCCAGAAAAAGTAAGAGTCACGTCCGGGAAGTCATCGCATGGGACTGCAGAATTGTCAGTGGATCTGGAAGTACAATGTCAACCTCGATCAGAACCTACATGAGTACCAACCATCTTCGAAAGCTTTACCATCATGGGCCTGATGCAGGGCCAAAACTCGATCCGGATCACCAAAGATGTAGTTGGCACCGGTGTCGATAATAGAGTCTACGCTTGTCAAGACCGGCCTATCATTGATACGAATGTCATCCACTGTCACTTGCCAAAATCCCTAAAAGGTAAGGCGAGTATATGTCCGTGGCTGCTACCCAATGTTACATTTCAGCTCACCGTGGTTTGTACATCCACAAAGGTGATGTCACCCGTGTACATCTCTTCGTTCGCTCCACCAATGAATATCTCGCCTCCATCAGAGGTGAGCTTGAGTGAGAACATTCCATTGGGAAGCTTTCCCTCATTGAAGAGTGTTTCGATCAGGGGGCTAGCAGGATACCTCGATAGAGACGAGAACGCCAGTCCCAACATACCATCAGAAGGGAAACGGGACTTTTCCAGTTGAGCTGAGCATGTTGTTGCAACACCAATGGTCTGCTTGTCTGCCTACCAGGTGGTTAGAGCTCACCACGACCACGATCAACGACAGAGAATGTACAGTGAAACTAGCAATGGTTATGTTATCCGTGTATTGTTTACCTCCGGCCATCGCACCATCATCAAAGTGGATTTGAAACGGTTTATCCAAGTTCTGGGCGGTTTCAGACGATGCAGGGTCCCAGAGGTTGTCATGGGTTTTGCAGATCGCATCACCGGTCGACGCTGGAATGAAGAGATCGCTGGGTTGGGTTAGACAAGGGAGTAGGTGGGCTCGACAGTATATACTTACCTAGAACCGGTGTCAATCTGGACTATGATGAGATTAGCATACACGTATGCCTGGAAATGTACGGAGAACCTACCAGTGAAGGCCTTGGGAGGAGTACCGATAAAAATAGTACCATACCAAACATCATTGTCGAGACCAATCATCAAGTCAATTCCAGCCCCGTCCCCGTTCCAGTTTTGGGATCCACTACGTTTCACAGCAGAAGGGTGGGTGGTTCCCGTGTTCCTCTCATAATTTTCCATACCACGAAGAAGCTTGCTGAAAAGACGCATGAGGACATCTGGTAAAAGGATTCGTGACACGTACGCCCTGTATGATGCAGTGTGGGACTTGAGTCCATCGATATCGACGCTTTTGTTGGAGTTCAGCGACGGTGAGTATTTGGTGAGTGAGATGGGAATTCCATCGCTTTTCCCGCCGGGTCTAGGGATTGAAGCGGCCGAAACGACGACTTGGAATGTCATCATGGCTGTCACGATGACTGTGAAGCAAATTGAGAAGGAGGTGAGCATAATTCCTGATGAGGAGCGACGATGGTATATCCAGCTTAAATGTGACCTACCCTTACCCACACCAACGATGTGATTTACATCAAACTGATGAATTTCACTAGACAACAGTCGGATCTGGACGGACCTACTCAACCTGAAAACGGTAACTGCAAACGAGTTACAAGTTTAGCCTCATCACTCCTTTGACCTGTCAGAGGCCCCAACACTCAGGTCGGATAATTTCCCATCTCTGCTGAATGTCTTTCCTCCCAATCCACTCATGCAGGCGTGAAAGCTCATCTCCGATCGAGATACTGAGTTAGAGGAGAAGGCCATCCGTATGTTTACACCCATGACACGTTTTCAGAATTGTTGTCAATCAAGGCTACGAAACCCAGATTGAACTTTGCAAACCACCTACCAAAGCGTCAGCCACCCATTATTCGACGGGGTCAATGTTAAATTTTCCAGATCGCCTACGTGGATGACCCAAAAAATGTAGCTTGGATAAAAGTGAAGACGGTAAGCGTGTAAATAGTTCTGAGGAGAGAGGAATGATTTCAGAAGGTCAGGGCTTCGCTAGAATCATTGATCAAGTGATTTACTTCCTGCCGTGGTGTGGCACCATTTCTTGTCCTTTAATCTCCTCTTCCACCAAACAAATTGCGCCCAGTTTAAGAAATGCTTGCCATCGCGCGGCACAACCCACCCGAACCACGTATCCAAATTAACCCAGACAAACTTTGACCCAAACTGACGGAAGGTACATGTGTATCTGGTCTCAATTTATGCAATGTTTGATTAGATACGAGTGATGTATTTGCAGACGGCAGGAGCCACGGAGAAGACTCACCGGGAAATGTCTTGCATATATTGCATTGGCGTAAAATCCACTCGTACACGCCCTCTCTGGAATCAACCTCTCCAGCCACGAGACCAAACCTCTCCACGCCCCCACAGACGCAACCAACTCGGCCCCTTCCACAGCCCCGTCGGGGCGCTTAGCGCGAGTGCCAGGTCAGCCAAAGGGCGGACTCGTCAATATCGACTTGCCGTTCCTACGATTGCTCGCATCGGAGGTGGGGGTGAACGACAGTAAGAGTGGTCGTCCCATCATCGCGCTGGTGAGCGTCTTGAGAAGGGATAGAAGGTACGTCAGCTTAGAAAACGCACCCCCTCCGGGGCGGATGGAAGGGCAGGCGCAGGTAGAGCGCAGACGAGTTGACGTAAGCAAGCGTGTGATTCTCGGCAATGGTGGCAAGTAGTGAGGTGAAATGCCTGCGTTTAGTATCGGCAGCAGTTGATGGAAACGGGTAAGATCGAGTAATATGTCGTATCTAATTGGCAGACGTCAGTATGTGCTCGTCCTTTCGTTAGTAAACGTGACTAGCTACTCCGAGTCGGTGTTGGTAACCTGTTGATCAGAGGGATAGAAGGCAGTCAGATCGTTGCAGAAATAAGAAACAAGGGTGTCCGGACACGAATAGATCTCAATGATACCATTCTGTATAATGCTGAAGAGACGACCGACCTCGATCGCCCTAAACGGAGTAGCATGACGGGAACGGCGACGTGGAAGGAGAAAGCGATCGCTGTCACCGCCAGACCGGAGTCGCTAACGCGGTTGTGGGAATAGCGACGACTGGAGAGAGAGCTGAAAGGGGCCGTAATGTGGGCATGTCGATGGTGATGGAAGTGGTGGAGCGAACGCGAAACTGTCGGGTCGCCCCGCGTGTGATTTGAAACTATGAAGTTGTGGCCATGTCATGGAGGTCCATTTCTACAGCCTCGGGTGGTCCATTTCCGTATGCGATCGTCAGGCTGAGGTCAAAATTTTCGATCAGAGAGTACACCGTGTCCTCCACACATGTTGTTGTCGGTTTCGAAGCCCACATCATCTTTTCGTGAATATCGCGGGTCCCAGGTCGGAAGGGACAACGTGCCTTTTGTAGATTAATGGAGGCAATAATAAATAAGTGTGGAGAGGGCATGGACAGGCCGTTCGAGGGCGGTGCTCTTGCGCTTACTTCCGACCGCTGAGTCCCCAAGTGCTAGCACGATCGCACCTAGAACCGTGGGATCAGACGTTGAATCCTACGGTGAGACAATAAACATCGTCGCTGAATCGACGTGCGGTAAACATAAAAACATAGACCAAATGGCGCACTAGCGATGGACAGAATAACATATACGCACGACATCCAATGACTTTTGAGCATCTGCTTCATTTCTTTCGGAAAGGTCTTGGTCTTGTTTTCCGAACTGACCCTCGCCTCAGGTGGTGCCTCTTTTGCACGCAAGAACACGGTGAATTAGAGCATATAGAACATGGGCAATGGAAAGCAGAGACGAGCTGGTCCAAAAAATGGTGCGCCACCAGTGCTGGGTGTGTGGAATGACTGTGATATTGACGGCGGCAGACATGAGATAACCTGCGGAGTGATCCTGCTGAATGATGCCACTTCTGAGACCATGGAGCTCAACTGGAAGGTTTGCAAGCGCAGGGGAGGTCGCTTGTCCCCCAGATGCCACTCATCGCAACACCGAAAAGTGAATGGACGATCAAGAACTGGTGGAACGTTTGAACAAGGCTGGTCGAAAGAGAAATGTACAGTATAATCAAAGTACAATAACGGATTGGCGGCGGGGAGCCATCTACGACCAAAACGAACTGACAAGATACCGAAGACGACAGCCTGCATCGGTGACGTATTATGGTAAGGCTCGTTGAGACAAGATACCAGAAAATCGACACACCAAACGACCGAAACGAGCGCGAGGGTGATTGCAGTCGTCTGAGTAGACGATGGAATAAACGATGGGTAGAAGAGTCGAGTAGGTGTGAATGAAAGCGGAGAGAACACACTTGAGGTTTTCTCTGCGGCACAAAGGGAATGAATGGATTACTTGAGGCTCGCTATGTCACTGGCTGATAGAAATGCAGGTTAGTGGGGCGCAAGTATTCGGCTAATCAGTACATTATGCTCACTTGCATACCCCACATCCTTCAGAATGACGAACAAGCTTCATACCACCTGCTACAAGCAGGAGCAGCGACGCAGTGGGAGGCAGAGGGTATGAAATGCGTATGTATGATGAGCGCGTGTCGAGTGTGAGCGGGTGAGGGAGTTAGGAAGTAGAATTAGAACACCCGATGGGAATAAAACGTGCGGTAATGGCGAACGCCCCTTCGGTACGGTGCCAATATCGGAAAATCATGTTGCTTTTTCGGGATGCAAGATAGTCCTACGAGATGATCAGAATTCGATAGTGGTTCTGAGCGATGGTTTCATGAAAGGGAGAGATGAAAGACGAGATATATCAGCCTCGAAATCCTTGACTAATAGGCGGGCTTTCTTGCTTTGATCATGATTTTCTTCAATAAAAAGAGGAGATAGGCCATGTGGAGATATCGATGAAATTAAGCGCCCAGGGCACGGGGGAACTGCGTGAGAGTGGATGAGCGCACACGTATATACCAGGTGGTGCTGAGAGGACTAGAATTCCGCTTTGCAACTTACTTTAACCTGGACCAGCATGTTTTCTATGTTTTACCCACGGAAGACAAACGGTGAGTACTGGGTGGGCAACGCACATCGATGAACGGTATTGACGAGAACACAGAGCCGAATATGGCGGACAACCCAGCTCCGACCCGCGACAGCAGTCAGCAGGTGGGAGCATCTGTGACCAATGAAAGGGTGTTACTGATGCACACTCAGGAATCGAGCAACGAAATCTCCAGATCCCCCACCGTTGCAACTGACGCGAATCCAATCGAAATTGTTCATCCAGGTTATGTATATTCGATCGCATTTCTTGCTGACCATGAGCACGTCGTAAGCAGAGGAGGTGGGAAGATTCGAAAATGGCGAGTGGAGGACGGCAAGGAGGTAGGGGAGCCAATGGACGCTGGAAGATACGTTCGCAGCATGGCAGTCACACAAGACGGCAACTGGATCGTGAGTGGGACGACGGATGGTGATGTGATCGTCTGGGATACGAAGAGCCACGCAAAGGCGAAAGAGTTCAAATCACACGACGATTGGGTCTGTGCAGTCGACGTCTCATTCGATGGGACTAAAATCGCGACTGGATCGCATGACCGCACGGTCGGTGTTTGGTCGTTTTCCACGGGGAAGCGACTACTCGGGCCTTTGCAACACGACGAGTGGGTGACCGCAGTCAAATTCTCTCTGGACGGCAAATTCACCGCAACTGGCACATATCGATGCGAGTCTGTCCGGGTCTATGACAGTCGCAGCGGCCGCCTTTTTGCAGACTTTTCAATTCGAGTCAACTCGCACTGGAACGAATCCCTCGCGTGGGCAAGCGACAACCGACTCTTTGCATTGTCGCAAGAGGGTGATATCCACTGTCTCGACGTGTCCACCAAGAAAATGCTGGAAAAATGGCGGATTCACACCAATGACGATCCACAGTGCATCGCACTGGCATGCAACGACACGGTCATCGTAGCATCCAATAGTTCGTCGATCTCATTCTGGGACACTAAGACACGTCAACAAATTGGCACTGTTATCCACCAGTCCCACGATGTCTGGTCCATGGCCATCTCACCCAGCCACGACATTGCGACCGCTGGAGGAGGGGGAATCACACTTTGTAATATTTGTGACATCCTTCCCGCAACCTACTGTGACGGGGTGAGTAGCAGTACTCGTACGAGATCACGTCCTCATCAATTTGTCCTTGGCCGTAATAGGTACCCTCGAAGCGACCAATTCGGTGCTTGAAGGGCAAGCAGAATACTCTCGAAGACACGGTCCGGTCCCTACGTGCGCAGAATGCCCATCAAAGTACGCTTATTAACCATTTACTTCGTCTATTGTGATATTCATCTCCACTAGAGGTCGATGTAGCAAATCTCGAGAAAACCGTTCAACAACTCCGTAGCCAACTTGACGAAAAGGACAGCCTCAAGGAAACATCAGGTACATTTTTTTAGCCCTCAACCCTGCGTCGTTGACATTCTCATTCATTAGACCGCAAAATTAGCCATCTCGATAATTCCGGACAAGAACTCCGCTGCGTGCTTGCCGCTTCTCAACATGCGGTCAAGCAATTAGCCGAGACCATCGGGTCATTACGCACAGACCTTCATCCACAGCGTGCGTCAATTATTCCGACCTACAGTTCTCTGACTTGTTTTCTGTATCTATAGCACCACAAGTCGCTGTTCTCGAGAAAACCACCCAAGAGCTTCGTAGAAAGCTTGCTGCATCCCAGCATGCACTCTGTGTACACGACAGGATATATGAGTGCGAAACTGCGTATGCTCACGGTCGCATATATGATGCCGCACAATCTCTTCTCGAGATTGTGCAAGAGATGACCGAGGATCTGAGCGAGAACAAATTGATTGTTGATTGGCTCCGAGGTGAGTTTCTCCACCACGTAGTAGGAGAGTATATTCAAACACTTGCCATCAGAATTCACAGACCAATGCGTATCAGAGCTTCGGGCGATCGGAGATAAGGTGTGGCGAGTCGAGGAACATGACGCAGCACTTTCAGTCTACTCTGCTATATTGGCGCTCACTTCCTTGCCTCCGGATGGTGTGCTAACGGGATGGGCAAGAATGGCACTCACTCATTCCTCAGCAAGTGACGCATTGGGTGCCGCGGACAAGGTATATTTTGTGTGGTCGTTTAGAAAACTTTGATGATTCCTGTTTTATTCAGTTCAAGGTCACAAAGTTTCATATTTACCGGGAAATCTGTGACATCCTTGAGGGTGAAAATCGCATCACGGAGGCAATAGAATGTTTCCGAAACATGAACGAAAAGCGATCACGGGAAACGAACTTCCCAGAGGAACAATCAGAATGGGAACTGGGTGGGTAATTCCAATGACGATGCTGACAATCATCTAAGAATTTCCCCAGGTTTCAGACAACGTTGCATCGACAAGCTGGAAAAACAGGGTGATACAGAACTGGAATCAAGGGATCATGATGCGGCCATCGGATCCTACTCGAGCGCACTCTCGCTTCACCCGACAAACATCTGTGACATCATAGTCAAATCCTGCAAAGCGCGAGCAGGTTTCTTGGAGGACATGCTCAAAAACGCTGCCAGGGTATGAATTGATCCAACCATCGTCGATGGCGTTGACGGTACAATCAGGATACTGAACACGACCCATCGGACTACAAGGGGTTTAAAAGGAAACATGCCATATTGCATAGCATGGGACGTTACAAGGAGGCGTTTGAAGCATACGAGGCAATGCTGTCGAGGATGGAGAATTCACTTGAACCACGAACTCGAGGTCAGCCCGTTTTATTCATATTGCGCAGATTACATGGACTGATTTCACATCAATAGACATGCGGGGTCGATATATTGATGCCACTCCACTAATTCGCAAGGTTGTCGAACAGACAATCCGCGACATCCCCCGCGTTCTTATCGACACTACCACTGGTCGTCTCTATGACAAGTCAATGCAAGCGGCAGCATTCGAGGAGTGCTCTGTGTTCAATCAGTTGCGGTCTTCCATGGTCATCCGCGATCGACTCGATTGTGCCCGCATCCAGCGGGAGGTAGAGAAATTCTACGAATATGTGATGTTCTCGCACAGGTGGCAGCCCCCTGAACCATCGTTCCAAATGGTCGAGAATTCCCCAATCTATGGACTACCCTCATCTCTTGCGACTCACAAACTCGTTAATTTCTGCAAGCTCGTCCAGTCTTATGGCTTCCGATGGGCATGGAGTGATACGTGCTGTGTTAACCAGAGCGATAAGGGAGTTCAGCAAGAATCGGTTGTTGCCATGTTTCAATGGTATTGTCGAGCAGCACTCACGATTGTTCATCTTCTCGGTGTTCACTCCAAGTCACAAAGAAAGGGATCTCTGTGGAAGAGCATCTGGAACACTCGTGGATGGACGTACCAAGAGTATGTCGCGTCGAAGGTGATACGATTCTATACGGAAGACTGGAAACCATACCTTGATCTGGACATGTTCAATCACAAGGAATCGGCCCTAATTCTCTCTGAGATGGAACAGGCAACCAAGTTCGCTACTCAGGCCCTTGCTACGCTTCAGCCAGGGTTGACAAGTGTGCGCGAGAAGCTGTACTTGGCTTCGAAGCGCGAAACGACGCGGGTGGAAGATGTTGCGTACTCATTATTTGGTATCTTTGATGTCGCACTCCCGGTCATATACGGCGAGGGCAAGCGAGCGCTCGGTCGTTTCTTGGAACTCATCCTCATGAGGTCGGCCAACGTTACGATTCTAGCGTGGACTGGGGTTTCGGGCAGTAGCCACAGCTACTTCCCTTCAGACCTTACTGTCTATGATCAAGTTGTTCCCCCGCATGTTCCGCAGGCTGTCGAGACTGCCGAGATGGATAGGGTGATCAAGGCCTTGCAATCGTCGATGCACGATCCCTCCCTACCTGTTCAGCTGTACGAGCAATTATATCATCTCCCACCTCTGTCGCTTCTCGCTAGTCGATTGCGACTTCCGGGTCTCATTTTCCCTCTCGACAACCTCGAACGTCTCTCGGAAGGTGATTCCGACTGCACCCTTTCTGTCTATCGTACAACATCTCCCATTCTCGGTGACATACGGATCGAAACCGAGGATGAGTTGATGATGATGGATGGTCTTGTTCTGGTGCATCCGTGGATCGGCCCTCTTATCGACGAAGATTTCTCAGGCAGCAGACCCCGGTTTGATCTGGTGACGCGCGCACTGCGGTTCGTCGTGCGGCTGAGACAGCCGTTCGGTGCGCTGTTACTCGCCTCGCAGAGTCGCCTGCAGTACCAACGCGTTGCGACGGACAGTTTGATCAAGGTTCAGGTCCGGGCGGAGACGCGGTTGGAGGATTTGATGGAGAGCATCCGTACGGTCGACGTACAGTAATCGTTCTTGCCACCGTAGTCATCCTTTGTGCATCTATAGGTCTCATACGATTCTGAGGTAAACGTGACTAGCTACTCCGAGTCTAGGCTGTAATCCGCAAGAATCCTTTGTCCGCCGATCTAGGACAGAACGTTCATTGATTGTCCTATGTTTGCCTGAATGTTCGCAAATTATAAAGCTGGACTGAGCAGGAAAGGAATGGGACGAGTAATTTATTGAGATCATAGCGGTACTTGGTTACTGGCCAAGATGATGTACTGAACGTAGATATATACGGGAGGATGAAAGCTGACGGGGGTGCTTGGTGCTTCCCGATCCGGGGTCGAAATTTCTCGACCCACCTGGAGGCATAGCGTAAGCTGCCTCGGGTCTACTTCGACCAGGCATCGACAAAAACACACGCGGTGAAAGTGCCACTGTGCGAAAGACGTTGTGCACGTTGTTCCCGAACGACACAGTTGTGTGGCAGAAGTGGAGAAGGATGGTTGTCAAGCAGATATACGACAAGCTGCTATCCTGCCTCGGACACGACAAAGAGGGAGACGACAGTGACCTCACAGAATCTGAGAATGCCGCACTTTTCGATACCCTCGTTCGGGACGCAAGCGCGGTATATGATGGTTACTTACTTGGAGTACGTCAAACTTGATGGATCACTTTTTATACTTTTTATACTTTTTATCTTTCCTTGGCACCTCCTTTTTTTGACCGCATTGGACTTGAACCATTTTTCGCAATACGAGCTCCTTCGTCGCTTTCATGTTTCCTGAACTTTATTATTTTATGACTCATCGACAACAGCGAGCGCGTCAGGTACAAATCGGACTCGCTATCGAGAGCGATGTGTGCAGAACGAAAACCACGTACCTAGAGCCGGTGTCGAAAATGACTGTCGTAGTCGATGAGTCTAAAACGTTCATCGGAAGTGGAAGGATTGAAGCATACCGGTAAAACTTTTGGGAGGTGTACCGACCGAAAGACTTCCGTACCAAAGGTTGTCTCCGTAATCAGTCAAGGAATCGCCTGCCTCATGCTTGCAGGCTCCGCCCACGGCGGCAGGGTGGGTCGTCCCCGTATTCTTCTCATAATCATCGCGGCCAAGAAGGATCTTACTGAAGCAAAAACAGGTGCTCAGCAGGCGCAATGTAAGAGCACATACAACGTACGCCCTAACCGACGCAACATGCAACCTGAGGGCGTCAAAATTAACGGAAGTGTCTGCGTTCGCCAATGAAGAGTGTTTGGTGATTGGTATGGCCCTACCAATACCATAGCCGTTGGAATGGTGTAGTGCGGCACCCAAATCAATCAACGTAGCAACGGTTGTTGTGACTGCGACATGCATTCTGAGGAGGGACTGTTTGATAGGGATCGAGTGGAAGTTCACCTACCCATCTTTAATTCGGAACCCGTCAATGTATGAACTAGCTGGGATTACATCCATAAGGGATCCGGTGACTCGGAGTGACATAAATGATTACCATAGCCATATAGCGCGGCACCCAAAGCAGCCAGTGTAGTACATCCTTAATAAGTGACTGTCATCGACAGCAGACAGAAATCCAAGGGTGGATATTCACATATCTATATTAAATACATAAATACACGGTAATAATCCGAAGCTCATCAAGGGTACAAACTGATTAGGTGTTGGTAACCTGTTGATCAGATAGATAGAAGGGAGTCAGTTTGTTACAGAAATAAGAGACAAGGGTGTCCGGACACAAATGGATCTCAATGAAAAAGCGAAACCAGATGAATAGATCTAGGACCTATACACCCATCTGAGTTGTTGCTATGTGTAACGTGTGACCACCTGCCGCTTAACTGTTATGCCAAAAGGCAACAATACTGAATGATTAGCATTCAGTATCACAGGCGGTATATATGCTGGTTATAGGTAACTAGGTAAGCATGTAGGCTTACACCCTCCCACTGTATCAGACCTGTTTTTCCCCCTCTCGAGCTGCACCTATTCGCTACACTTGAAGGTTTGTATAGGAACCATCTGGGTTTTTGGGAAGGCAATACGGTTGCCCCAAGAGTATGACCCCTTGCAACTTGCCCTGGGGGGGGATTTGAACGGACATCCCCCCTGCAAGCTGTAATCATTCAGTATCACAGGCGGTATATATGCTAGTTATAGGTATGTAACTAGGTAAGCATGTTGGCTTTTGCCTTTTGGCATAATGGTTAAGCGGCGGGCGGTCACACATTACATATACTGAATGATTATGGCTTGCAGGGGGGACGTCCATTCGAATCCCCCCCAGGGCAAGTTGCAAGGGGTCATACTCTTGGGGCAACTGTATTGCCTTCCCAAAAACCCAGACAGTTCCTATACAAACCTTTGAGTGTAGCAAATAGGTACAGCTCGAGAGGGGGAAAAATAGGTCTGATACAGTGGGAGGGTGTAAGCCTACACGCTTACCTAGTTACCTATAACTAGCATATATACCACCTGCGATACTGAATGCTTATCATTCAGTATTGTTGCCTTTTGGCATAATGGTTAAGTGGCAGGCAGTCACATGTTACACTATAAGCTTGAGTGGATAATTTCGCTTTTTGAGCATTTTTCTGTTAAGCACCGAGGTCGGAGAGTGCTATGACGTGCACTGCAACAACCAGACAATGAAGAGATACGCCGAAGGCGTCGGGGGAGAAGGAATGAGGCGCGCGAGAGAGTATAGACGGCCGAAGGGCGGCATCGAGGATACTACGGCAATAGGTGCTTACCGGGGTTTGAAGACCCGGAGACTCCTAGGCAATAGCGTAAAGCTTAAGGGCCGATGAGGCGCTGAAGACAAGAGGAGAATGA
>JBBPRP010000146.1:0-22203 GCA_038093135.1 Leccinum longicurvipes
CCGGGCTGTGTGAAGGTGACTGAGAGGTTAAAGGTCAGTCCATGCATGTGGTATTGAAATTAGTTGTGTTAAGTCTACAAAATCTACCCTTTTCATTTGTGCAAGCTGTGTCATTCGTAGAGTGCAATTTGCTCCCTGTCACGAAGAAGATGCTAGCAGGAAAGCCCACTCCACTTGTCGGGCCAACCCAACTCGAGAGCAAGTAATCCATGGCGCCGAGCATAAATCATGCAGTGCACAGCCAAAATCAACTATCACGACCGCTATCACATAAGTCCACAGAGCGTTTCGAAAGCGAGCAAGTTATCAACGCACTTGAGATCGTGGCCACGCAAGGGCAACGCCAGCAAAACTGCTACGTTTACGACGTTCTAGAAAGCTTCGCGAATCCAACTTGCGGCTCGCTGCCGAAATTGAACACAGTATAAAACCGCTGGAGGAAGATCGTCCCAATTGACCAGGAATCTGATCAAGTTCAGCGGTCAGCATGAGGATCTGAAAACGGAAGGGGAAATGCTGAATCGCATAATCTCACCAGGCTCCGTCTCCGAGCCAAGAGTCATAATTCCGGTGAAACAATCGCGTGAGCCAGACGTAACCCGTCCTTGTTCGAGGACGTTGGCAGGCATTACAAACGGCTTTCCACCAATGGTAAAAGTCACGGAAGGAAAAGAACTGCATGGGACTACAGGCAGTCTAGTATCAAAAGTTCAAAGTACCAAAATTGATCTAAACTCACAGCTGTAGTAACCATCCTCGAAGGCCTTACCACCATACGCTTGGTGCAGGGCCCAAACTCGTGAGGTATCACCAAAAATGTAGTTGGAACCACTGTCGATGATGGCGGGTACATCTGTAAGAACTATCTTGTCATTAACTTTAATGTTATCTATCTTCAGCTCCCAGTACTTCTGAAAGGGCAGTCTAAGTATGCATCCATTATCACACGGCGTTTACGCTCACCGGATTCGTTACAGGAGTGAATGCGAGGCTGCTAGCTATGTAAAGTGCTTCGTTCATTCCGCCGACATATAGCTCGCCTCCAGAAGCGGTGAGCTTGAGTGAAAACATAGGTTGAGGCAGCTTTCCTTCACTGAAGAGAGTAGAAAACAGGGGACTACCGCTGTGAAACACTGAGAGGGACGGGAAGGCCAACCCCAATATACCATCCGGAGGAAACTCGGACTCGGCCATCAGAGAAGAGTATGTTGTTGCGGCCCCGATGGTCTGTATGTCTGCCTACCCATCGGTCAGAAGTGATCAGGTTCGCAAACAGTAAAACCATACGGTGAAACCAGCGATGGTTACATTGTCCGTGTATCGTTTACCTTTGACAATTGCACCATCCGCAAATCTCATCCCAAAATTTAGATTGAGGTCCTTGGCGGTTGGGGATGAAGCGGGATCCCAGAGGTTAGTGTGGCTTCTGCAGTTCTGATCACCGGTTAATACTGGAATAAAGAGGTCGCTGTGTCGAATAAGACAAAGAGTGGATGGTACTGACGGAAAACACTTACCTAGAACCGGTGTCGAACTGTACTAAAGTGGTGACTAGAATGAATGGGTGTCACAGATGCGCGGAAAAGCTTACCAGTAAAGGATTTGGCGGGAGTGCCAATTGAAATGGTCCCATACCACATCTCGCCATTGTAGTTTGTCAAATCAACGCTGGTTCCACCACTCCGTAAGGACCCATCCCGTTTCACAGCAGAAGGATGTGGTGTTACTGTGTTCCCCTTAAATGTTTTCATGCCACGAATGATCATGCTAAAAAAAAACGTATGAGTAAAAACGATACTGGAAGACATCCCAGGACGATATACGCGTTGTGTGGTGCAACAGGAGATCTGGACACATCAATATTAACGTTTTTCTTGGCGTTCGACGACGAAGCTTGTTTAGTGAGTGGTATGGCCATGCCATTGCTTTCCCCCCTAGGATCAAGTGTTGGGGCGGCCAAAACAGCCGCTGTGAACGCGATGGTTGCGATCACCTTGAAGAGCATCGAGTAGCAAATGTGGAAAAGCAGACATATTACAAAGTACGTGCGGTTGCTTTAATGTCGGGATGTATCACGCCAAGAATGTTATCGGATGACAAGAATAAAACTGATGATCAATAAGGTTTCAATCATGTTAGGATCATCGAAATAGGCATAGGTAAAGAGCTTAAGCAAACAGAAGACGATGAATTAGGATACACCTATAGACTTACTAGCCGGATTTAACTGAAAGATTCTTGATCGTGTGTGTCGCCAAATTTGCCTCCAGTGCAGGGCGGTGCGTGCGATGGTCGAGGGGCCGCAGTCGGTGGTGCCGTCTGCACCTTGCTTTTGATCAGCGCAAAAAAATTGGACATGGTAGTGCTTCATTGCAGAAGCAAGCTGCACCTTTACTTACACATCAGCGTGACCGTGTTCACGAGTAATCTGTATGTCGCCTCCAAGGAGAGATTGTGTCACGTTTGCAATCCAATCTTACACCGCGCGATTTCTGGATTGTTCGCATTCGGAAAACGATCACCACAATGCTCCGCATTCGTGTATGCCTGTTGACAGTGTCACAAGTAATCAGCTCCCGGTCACCACCGCACAGCTAAAAACTTACCGAGCTACGTGTGCAACCAGTTTGTCCTGTCCACGTCGACTGCACGTACTGATTTAGTTGATCGAAAAAGATGGCCTGCCTTTGTATCCGAATCTCGTACCCGACCGGTTTCATCGTCATGTGATATATGACTTCCCAGTTGCACCAAATAGATGTTTTCAACAAGTAAGTTGAAGCAACAATGATGCCCCAAGAACTACAGATGAGTCTGTGCTCCACGTGTCCACGCCAGACATGAATTACCCCATGTAGTGCGATACAGAGTAGTCCCAGCGGCTGGATGCCAATTGATCATTGAAAAAATGGAAAATTAACTGCGAAAAAAGAGGCTCTAAATTCATGTCTGGTGTACGACGAGGTTGAAACAAAAAAACGAACATACATTTGGCGCATCAGCCTCATAGCCTGAGTGTCCGGCTATGTTCGTGATCAATGATTTGGGGGTCAAAGTTGACTGGCGCAACGTCACGGAGCCAGTCGATCTCAATTTCAGGCCGTGTCACACGCTGAATGATGTCAAGCAACCACTTCGGTTCGATAAATGATTTTGACCGTGCCTTTTCGCTCTTTCGGCCCGTCGCGCCACCGAGGACCCCATAAAAAGTCTTAGTCATACAGTTCTGTCATTGTTCAAACCTTCATCGATGCATCTTTCGGTTCTGTATCGTTGCCAGTACCTTCTACGTCCTTTTAGTCCCGTCCTGGAATCAACTACGTACTCTGCCGTCCAAACAGATGGGATCAATGCCCTGCGCCTACTTAGGCCCCATTCGTCAGTGGAGGAAGAAAGTAATTGCTTGAGTTCTTCGAGCTCTTTGATTGATATTTCCAATGCGTGCGGTGATTGCCACTGTGGTCTCACTGACGTGGAAAGATCTCTAGTGATCATCTGCTATGTCAATAAGGTCGTCAAACTCTTGCGGGTCACGCTCTATTCAAGCAAAGTATACCCTGGTGCACAGAAAGGAATGAAGTACACACATGCTGTTTGAAGAGTGCACTCACAATGCGCTAGTCGCTGGTATTTGTGTAACCAGAATCTCTTAGTCCCCCTTTAGCTCAAAGTTCTGGGGCTCGTCTCGCCGTTGTGTGTGGGTTTGTTGTGTGGTGGAGGTGGCGTACTGGGTGTCTCTTGTGAGCCTTTATCGTCGTATGAAGTGCGCTAATCATATCATCTTCAGCTCGCGACTTCGGTCGTTTGTACGCTCCCGCACTCGCACCCACCACTTTGAAGCACCATTGTAACATCTCGTAAATCATTTGTATGCCCGATCGAGGTAGGACTCGGATGCGTGCCGTAGTTGTAACCCTTCTAGAATCTAGAGGCGAGCTACACATTGAAGAGCAACAACAGAACGCTGTACTTGTGTATGTGGCTTCACCAATACCTCTCAGGTGATGAAAATGTCTTGGATGTTCACTTACATCGGTCATCAAAGTCACCCACAGCTGCACGTTCAAAACGATCCTGTGTGACAACCCTTCAAGCTTCATAAACTTTTGACAATAATGACAGTTTCATCAGGGGTGATCCCACGCAGGGCCCAGGTTTACAAACGTGGATACGAGTTGATTGGAAGTGATGATGGAGCACGACCAAAAAAATGATGGATAGGTTGATGGTAGATTAAACGTCTAGTTTGTGACCCAATGATTCGGCTTCGATCCCAGGCTTCTGTCGTTATAACTGTATTGTACAGTGGCCGACAGTCGGCAGAGTATTGGTTCTTACACCAACTTTCATCCAACAGCACCGTTAAGTACTCCACTGATTTTTGAACTGGTATCCATTTCCGCTGGTATTCAGGCAATTACTGTCATCGTCGTCGTCAGGGTATGATTCAGGACCTCAGTGAGTCAAGGTGTCAAATTCATTTCTAGTAAATCTGATGTCTTCAGTCATTCTTGGCTTGTTCTACCCCTTCGGTGCTTGTATCTGTTGTATAGCTAAACGACACGTCCGGTTCAATAGTTAGTAGCTGGAATGTAAGAAGAGAAGTAGGAATGCCAATGTAAAGAAAGCAGTTCGGCTTCAGCTTGAACGCTACACGTCGTACGATAAAGTAGTCGGAGTCAAAGTCAACTCCGAGTCTCGGCCAGCGGGAATGAATGTACACCTCCGGTTGCAGCCTTGAAACGGCTCGTCCTCGGTCATAGCGTCCTGACGTGATCAAATCAAGTCTGAATTTGCGATGGCGGTGTGGCGGTTTCAGAACTCTTTGAAATTGTCCTCGCTCAGATCAGCTCAGAATGATTTCATCAATTCGATGTACTGTTCGTTAACCTGAATGATCCATAATTTGCTGCATTATTGCCACGGGGGTCCTGGTACATTGAATAATAAGTCAACGTCAAGGCGTTGGCCAATTGATCATCTTCTCACCCACAAGGTTAAGTTTATGTGCCTCTCATCAGTGGCCACAACCATCTTTTCACTCGCTGTTTTTGCCGCTGCAATACCCAAGCCGGTGTTCAAAAGCGATGACCGCGGTATCGCTATAAAACTCACTAAACACACACCCTTCCCGAATCCAGACAACACTGTTGACGTTGATGCTCTCAACGCCCACGTTGCATCACTCAGCGCGTATGTTACGTGAGCGTTGACATTGTATTCGCTCTCTCAGGCATTATTTTTAGCAAGGTTCTTCGTGGCTTTAACAATTATGAGAAGAACACGGGAGCGACCCACCCATACGCTGTGGATCGTAGCAGGATGCGAGAGCGTGGGGCTAGTGCCCCTTTGACGAGTGACCGGGAGAAGAACTGGTATGCCGAGATTTTGATCGGTACTCCGCCCGAGACCTTTACTGGTAGTTTCTCTTCACACTCCTAACATATGTTTATCCTAATTACCATCGTCGTGAAGTCGAAATAGACACTGGGTGTAGGTAAGCACTTTCTGTCCAGCACATCCAGCTTGCTTGTTCAACTTTGGAACAGCGATATGTTCGTGCCATGGTACCTCTGTGATGAGAGTTGCGATGGTCACACTCTCTGGGATCCCGAAGAGTCAAGCACTGCCGAAGGCTTGCAGAAGGAATTTTCCATGATGTATGGCGATGGATCCAGTGTCTCAGGTATGCAATATGTGGACAATGTAACGATTGCTGGCGTCACTGTAAGTTCGTTTATGAAACTTGATCACGTCTGATTGCCTAGCAGGCGGACAAACAGACCATCGGCGCTGCAGGGTCTTATTCCACCCAATTACACAAAGACAATTGGGCTCCAGACGGAATATTGGGAATGGCTTTTGAGTCTATCTCGGTCTATCCTGCTAATCCATTATTCACAACGCTGGTGGACGAGTCCAAAGTCACAAAGCCGGTGTTTTCACTGAAGCTCGCCTCTGATGGAGGCGAGTTGTACATTGGTGGAGCTAACCCTGACCTTTACAACGGCGAATTCACGTACACCCCTGTGACGCAGCAAGTGAGATGAAACGCTAGTTGAGTGTAAACGATGTCTTATATCAGCCATTCAGGCACACTGGCAAGTGGAAATACAGAGCATCCAAGATGGTAAGGGCAATGTGCCCCTAAAAAATATACCCGCCATCATCGACACTGGTGCCACCTTAATAGTTGGTGACCCGACCCAAGTTTCCGATATGTACAAGGCTCTTGGTGGTATGCACATGGGTAATGGATACTATTGCTGTAAGTGTCGTTAGGTTTTCGAAGTTTAGTTGCGCTGACACCTTGTAGTTCCATGTACTTCATTCCCGACCATCAGCCTTACCTTTAGCGGCAAATCGTTTGAGATCCATCCCGATTTTCTCAACCTTGGAAGGATCTCGGAGGGCTCGAGCGAGTGTTTTAGCAGCATCGTCGCAAAAGAGACAAGTGGTTGTGAGTCTTTCTATCCACCACTTCCTTGATTGTTTGTGTTGACCACCGAGCCTCCCCATGTCTAGCGTTCTGGGTGGTCGGGAGCGCATTCCTCCGGGGCTACTATACCACTTTCGATTTCGGTGAAAACGGTGACAATTCCCGAGTTGGATTTGCGGAGTTACGATAGTGCTTACCATAATTTTAGTCTTTCCTTCCTATTTCACGTAGCTTAGTATTCGAAACTACAGTGTGTAAACACGTAAGCTAAGTAGTACCATCACAGAACAAAAGCGAATGAATTGTCAGCGCCCTTGAAATCGTAGCCACGCGAGGGCGACGTCAGCAAAGCCTGTTACGCTGACGACGTTCTAGCAAGCTTCGCGAATCCAACTTGTGGTGGCTCACTGCCGAAATCAAACACAGTATAGAACAGCTGGAGGAAGATAGCCCCGATCGACCAGGGAACTGGGCGAGTTCAGAGGTCAGCATGGGAATCGGAATAGGAAATGCCGAATAGGAAATCTCACTAGATTCGTTCTCACCAGAATCATTCCCATCAGTCATAATCCCGGTGAAACAATCGCGTGAGCCAGACGTAACCCGACCCAGATTGAGGGTGTGTGCAGGGATTAAAAACGACTTTCCACCAATGGTAAAAGTTACGGAGGGAAAAGAACTGCATGGGACTACAGAGAGTCAATCAAAAGCACCAAATGCAATAGAAACTCACAACTGTAGTAGCCATCCTCGAAGGCCTTACCACCATACGCTTGATGCAGAGCTAAAATTCGCGATGCATCACCAAAAATGAAGTTGGCACCAGTGTCGATGATGGCGGGTACATCTGTCAGAACTATCTTGTCATTAACTTTGATGTTGTCTATCTTCAACTCCCAGTACTTCTGAAAGGGCAATCTAAGTATGCATCCATTATCACCTGGTGTTTACTCTCACCGGATTTGTTACAGGAGTAAAGGCAAGGCTGCTAGCCATGTAAAGTGCTTCGTTCATTCCACCGACATACAGCTCTCCTCCAGAAGCGGTGAGCTTGAGTGAAAATACCGGTTGAGGGAGCTTTCCTTCACTGAAGAGCGTGAAAAACAAGGGGCTAGCAGGATATGCAGAGAGAGACGGGAAGGCCAGTCCCAATATACCATCTGGAGTAAACTCAGATACTGCCATCTGAGAAGAGTATGTTGTTGCGGCCCCGATGGTCTGTATGTCTGCCTAGTCATCGGTCAGAAGTGATCAGGCTCGGAAACAGTCAAAGCATACGGTGAAACCCGCAATGGTTACATTGTCTGTGTATTGTTCACCTTTGGCAATCGCACCATCCGCAAATCTCATCCCAAAATTTAGATTGACAGCCTTGGCGGTTGGGGACGAAGCAGGATCCCAGAGGTTAGCGTGGCTTCTGCAGTTCTGATCACCGGTTGATAATGGAATAAAGAGGTCGCTGTGTCGAATAAGACAAAGAGTGGATGGTACTGCCAACGGAAAACACTTACCTAGAACCAGTGTCGAACTGGACTAAAAGTGGTGACTAGAGTGAATGGGTGTCACGAATGCACGGAAAAACTTACCAGTGAAGGATCTGGCGGGAGTGCCAATCCAAATGGTGCCATACCACACCCGATCCTCGTAGTTTGTCAAATCAACCTCAGCTCCACTACTCTGTGAGGACCCATCCCGTGTCACAAGAAAATTATGCAGTGTTCCCACATTCCTTTCAAAACTGCGTTTCATGCCACGAAAAATCTTTCTAAAAAAAGTGTGAGTAAAAACGATGCCTGAGGACATCACAGGACAACATACGCATTATGTGGTGCAACATGACGTTTGAGCACATCAAGATTAACGCTGTTCTGGGCGTTCAGCGACGAGACGTGTCTGGTGAGCGGTATGGCCATGCTGTTACTTTCCTCCCTAGGATTAGGTGTTGGGACGGCAAAGACAACCATTGTTACTGAAATGGTTGTGACCAGCTTGAAGAGCATCGAGTAATAAATGTGGAGGAGCAGAAACATCATCAAGTATGTACTCTTGACTTAAATGTCAGGATGCATCGCGTTTAGGATGTAACCTGATAACTCGGATCAAATTGATGAAGCTTAGATTACATCCAGATGAAGAGGTGAAGAGTTTGATCAAGCGTGCCTGAGGAAGATGATGAATTAGGACATACCTGCAGGCTTGCAAGCCGGATTTGACCGAGTGCACTCTGTCGTCAAATTTGCGTCCAGTGCAAGTTACTGACTTAGCTTTGGATCAGCGCAAGATTTTGGCTTTGCTAGGATTTCATTGCAGAAGCAAGTTAGTTGTACATTTACATATCAGCGGGAAAAAAGGACTTGACGTCCATACTCACAAACAATCTGTGTCGCCTCTGAGGAAAAAATTAGTAACGCCGTGTTTGCAAACCAATAATCGAATTCTGAATTGTTTAAATGCGATACTCCGCGTTTTTTTTTTTGTAAAATTCCATTTTCATCATGTGTGGGGTGTGGACGCTCCAACTAGGTAAAAAGGGGCTTCCGAGCCCCGCCACGTCCCCCGTTCCGCGAATGCCCCAACAGGCCGGGCGCAAGGCCCGCTGTGGTCCCATCGTTCCCTCCGACGGTTTTAGACGCGCGAATGTTATAATCAGTGGGTACCTTGTCCATAGTCTGGCGTGTAGTAGCAGTGTCTGCCGTGTGCTGTATGGAGAGTAGCATCGTTACATTATTGGCAGTCTAGCAAGCTTCGCAAACCCGACTCGTGGTGGCTCACTACCGAAATCGAACACAGTATAAAAGTTCTGAAGGAAGATGCTCCCAATGCTCCAGGACGCTGGTGCACAACGAGTTTAGCGGTCAGCAGTACTGAAAA
The DNA here is from genome assembly GCA_038093135.1 of Leccinum longicurvipes. NCBI lineage: Eukaryota > Fungi > Basidiomycota > Agaricomycetes > Boletales > Boletaceae > Leccinum > Leccinum longicurvipes. The sequence goes on from JBBPRP010000146.1 coordinate 9,311, forward strand.
CAGACCAGGAAACACTGAATGGACAATCTCACGATTATTCATGTCGATACTTTCGTGGGCCATAATGCCGCTAAAGCAATCGCGCGAGCCAAATCTTACCTGTCCAAGATTGAGGACGTGCGCAGGAATTAAAAATGGCCTGCCACTGAAGGTAAGAGTCATGGACGGAAAAGAACTACATGGGACTACAGGATGTTAATGGAATCAAGGCACCGAATTCGATCCTAACTCACATGTATAGTAACCATCTCCGAAGGCCTTACCACCGTAGGATAAGTGTAGGGCTAAGACTCGATCCGGATCACCAAAGATGAAGTTGGAGCCAGTATCAATGATGCTGACTATATTGCTCAAAGCTGTGTCGTGATTGATTTGAATGCTCTCTATGGTCACCTGCCAGTATCCCTGAATGACCAAAGTAAATATGCCTCCATCGCAATATGGCGTTTCAGCTCACCGTACTTGCTACGGGAGTATAGGTGATATCGCCTGCGTATAGCGCATCGTTTGCCCCGCCGACGTACAACTCGCCTCCAGAAGAGGTGAGCTTGAGTGAAAAAACTGCTTCAGGTAGCTTTCCTTCGCTGTAGAGGGTTGCGAACATGGGGTTAGCATGATAATTCGAGAGGGGCGGGAAAGCCAGTCCCAATACGCCATCTGGAGGGAACGTAGATACTGCCATAACTGAAGAGTATGTTGTTGCTACGCCGATAGTCTGAGTGTCTGCCTATTCGTCTGTCAGAGGTGGTCATGTTCGCAAATGACTGGAACATACGGTAAAACCACCAATGGTCACGTTGTCCGTGTATTGTTTACCTTTCGCAGTGGCACTGTCTGCAAATTTGGTCATAAATGGCCTATTCAAGTTTCTGGATGTCTCAGATGAAGTAGGATCCCAGAGGTTGGTATGGCCTTTGCAGTTCATGTCACCAGTAAACGCTGGAAGGAAGAGATCGCTGGGTCGAATTTGGCAATAGAACGGTGGTCTCGATGGAAAATACATACCTAGAACCGGTGTCAAACTGGACTATAACGGAGATCATTGAAACTGCATCAGGGAGTGCGCGAAGAACCTACCAGTGAAGGATTTGGGAGGAGTACCGACCAAAATAATACCATACCAAAATTGATTCTTGTGATTCATTAAGGGTACGCCATTCCCAGCCCCACTGCGCTTTAGTGATCGGGTCTGGTTCACAACGGAAGGGAACGAGTGCGTCATTCCCGTGTTCGTCACATAAGTTTCCAAGCTACGGAGCTTACTGAATACGATACGTGAGTTCATCTGCTAGGAAAACAGCGTTCGCAACACGTACGTCCTGTATGGTGCAACGTAAGACAGGAGTGTAATAGCAACACTTTCGTTGGCATCAAGTGACGAAGAGTGTTTGGAGAGTGGTATGACTATGCCATCGCCTTTCCCATTGGGTCTAGGTATTGATGCGGCCGAAACAGCCAGTGGAACGACCACCAAAACTACAAAGCGCATCGAGAAGTGTGAGCACGACAGTCGAGAGTTCAAGGTGTGAGATTGACTGACGAAAGTGCAACGGAAACATATCTTTTATACAATTGAACCCCGCCCGTGTGCAAAAATTGAATCAGATCAACTGAACGTGCGACACCGTACGCCTTTACTGATGGTCGTGTTGGACCTTTTTATGACCTAGTGACTCGTGACAAGAAGAAAACTCGATGACCATCCCGTGCATCATGCATCAAACTGATGAAAGGTGGATTGCTGCCTACATAAAGAATAGTCGCGTTAGCAGCCAAGTGAGGGCAAAAATTGTTCGATCCAGCCATATCAGGCCAATTGATAAAGCGGAAGAAATAAATTGGGGCATCCGAGTCTGAGCAATAATTGATGAGGATGGAACACGACAAAAAGTCAGAAATAGCGTTTGTTTGTAGTTGTTATTTTCCAAAGGTACCGGTGTCGGACTGTCACTTGGAATCGCTCCATCATTTCTAGACTTTTCGGCAATTCGCTGTGCTCGTTGTCTTTCATGCACATCGCGTTCTAGATGCCATTCAAAGCTATTTTAAAGGGTAAAAGATCCCTCCAGGCTGCCTCTCATATCATTTCATCCACTACGACCGCCGCAGCCAACACCTCTTCTTATATTTTTTCTAGTGTATTTGTAAGACGAAGAATCAGCTTGTCTGGAACAGTCCGTTGCTTGAGGAGGAGCGCTCTCAGAAGATCATTCTCCACCAAGAATGTCACCCCTCCCGAACCACCCGACCAGTTGCCGGGTGCCTCCTCTGCCCTACCCCTCTACCGTACGGTTCAAACTTGTTTCGCACCATTCTGATCTGATTCGTGATTTTCAAATAGGGAAACTCATAGCAGCATGGACTGAAACGCCTACGAAATGGTACCCGCTTCCATTGGCTGTCGGCGCACTTCTCCTTGTCGTCCTCCAGTACCACAAAAAGTCGTCACGTGCCCAGAAAGAAGTCCATGTCGACGAGGAGGGTCGAGAGGTTATCAAGCTTAGGGGACCTTGGCAGGTGCGCGAGCATATCCACTTCACTTTGAATGCCGTTGATCTGTTCTAGGTTCACGTAATGGGGGCCTTGCCACTTCGCAACCTCTCTCGGGTTTGGGGTTACTTGAACTCGTTCGAACTCCCCGTCTGGTTTCGCCCCTACGGTTTTCGACTCTATGCTTATGTTTTTGGTTGTAATTTGGATGAGATTGAGCGTAGTGATTTGACGACTTATGCGAGTCTGGGGGATTTCTTTTACCGGAAGCTGAAACCAGGCGTAAGACCAGTTGATGATGCCGTCCTTGTGAGTTGTGATCTCCAGTGCTTCAGCACATCATTGACCACCCCTGCAGGTCAGTCCAGCCGACGGGACTGTCCTTCACTTCGGTACCATCGATAACCTGCGTGTGGAGCAAGTCAAGGGCATCACCTACTCTTTAGACGCACTGCTTGGTGTGGAACGGCATGACCCGAGTAACCCTACATCTCCGACATCAACGGTCATAGACTTCCCTGAGGATCAAGAATCCGTCGATCACCACGAGTTTGCTATTGTTAACGGGATAGAATACAGCCTCGATAAACTCCTGGGTACCTCGACACCGAGTACACCAGGCTCGATGTCTCCTGTCGAGCGTACGGAGTCGGATTCCGAAAGCGTCGAGGAATTACCCTACAAGTATGGTGTACAAATCGATGCGTCCGTCGCGCAAGAAGGCACCCTGCAGGAGGTACTGGCCCATGATGCTTCTGTCGTTCGAGAAATGGGCGTCCAGTCGTCGTTTGGTGAACGCAAGAGAAGCATATCAGGGTCCAGTGTCAAAGACGGGAACGCGCTCTATTTTACTGTGATATACCTTGCTCCGGGCGACTACCACCGTTTCCACAGCCCTACTGCTTGGGTAGTCGAGAAACGGAGACACTTTGTTGGTACGTGATTCATGCCCTGAGTCACGCAGGTGTACTCACACATCTTACGCAGGCGAACTATTTTCGGTATCCCCGTACATGGCCAAACGTCTCCAAAACTTGTTCGTGTTGAATGAGCGAGTCGCACTTCTTGGCCGATGGCGATATGGTTTCTTTGGTATGGTGCCCGTCGGTGCTACCAACGTCGGTAGCATCAAAGTGAACTTTGACTCTGTAAGTCCACCCGAGTCGCCCTTCCAGGTTACGAAACTAACGTTTCATACTTATTCACCAGGCTCTTCGCACGAACCTCCGCGGCCGTCCACCTCCACCCGGAACATATACGGAAGCTGTATACTCCGCCGCGTCCCCGCTTCTCAACGGGCAGCCTCTGACTCCAGCGCAGGAGATGGGCGGCTTCTGTCTCGGGAGCACGATCGTCCTCGTATTCGAAGCACCCAAAGACTTCGAGTTTGCGATCAAGGCGGGCCAGCGAATCAAAGTGGGCAACCGGCTTGGGGACGTGTCTGGCGTAATCACGGTCCCAAAGCAGAAGACGGAATGATGATATGGTCTCGTTACATTGCCCCTTTCCGTCGGCTCCCGCTTTGTCTATTTGCGCGCTAATGACATTCCTGATGCTGTTGTCTATTCGTTCGCCCCCCTTTCCTTGGCTAGAATGTGCGACGCTTGCTCATCTTCACGATTTTGCATGTGGGGACGTTTGAACTGAACTGAAGTACCACACAATTTGTTATTGAAATTTATCACAGATCATCCATCGCGGTCGAATACATGCGTATGTATATACCCTCATCCTTATTTTCACTATTACATCTAATGGGGAAGCCTGCTCATGTTGGCGTCCTTTCGTCGTGGTCGCTACTGTATTCTGGACTGAACGAAGTTAGAAAGTCGGTCACTGAAATCCGTTCACTATCGCACGCAGATCTCCGTGACTTCTGCTTGGCCGTGCCAGTAGTGCTAAGAAGACACTGCTGGACAGGTTTTCTGTCGGCGAACGTCGAATGGTTAGAGAGTTGGGCATGTGCAAACGTTGCAGGAACGACACCGACACTGAAACGTTCGTGGTCCGATCCTCGGTGGTTCACTAATTTTGTGGCCACTGCGTTCTCTGTCGAAGAACCACTCGTCTTGAATGATTTCGTGCTCACGCCTCTGCACATTCCAAGAAATGAATCATAAATAAAGCCTAATTTGTCCGCAGGTGACCACATCTGCATAGTACAACACTCCCCCCCCCCCTCCTCATCTCCATTCCCCAGATCATGACCCTCACGCCATCCCAAATGCCTGACCCGGAGGAAGTCGACGAACGGGTATGCCCAACCCATCGTAGTTGGTTTTGAACACCTGTGGACAGACAAACGACGAACGCGCGTGAGCATAGTTATGCCAAATCGAACAGCACGCAAGAGAGGGAGGAAGCGGAACACTCCGGCTCGTGCAGCCCCGCATCTGCAAAGGAAACGCAAACGATCGAAACCCCAAAACGTACCTGGTTTCCCCACCAGCGTCTGATATTGTTCGCACCGATCTATGATGAGTGGCGATCAGAACAGGACACGCAAAAACAAAAAAAAAGGGAAGCTTGATCGTGCTCACCATGCCGTGCAGCGGGAACTGCAGACTATGGAATAATCAATGGAAATATGAATTAGTGTATGAAGGGTAAGTGAAAGGGGCCAAAAATCGCGAAGAGAACGTACGCGAAGAAGACCGTCACACTGAACAATGCCAGACCGGAATCCAGCGCGGCGGAGAGTACGTCTGGCGATGTGTAAGCAAGCCACGAAGCGGAGGAGCAGGTACGCTATCGAATTGGATCACTTGCAATTGTACTTTGTCCACCACGGAAAATGTCGTCTGTGAGGTGACCCGTTTTAGAATATCGACACAGAGCACAGGAAAAGTGGCGGACCTTCGAATGACGAACTGGAAAATGAACGCAAATAACCTTTTGCGCGCAAAAAAACGTGTTAGAACGTGTCTTGACGACGATCGCAAAAGACGTACGCCCAGGGCACAAAATTCAGCGCCGTCGCGGGCGGTATCCGATTCGTCCCGTTGAATATCATGGGGCTGAGACGTCGCGATCAGATACTGTCGCTTTGGTCAGGGAGGAAATCTAAGAATCTCACATGCTACGAAGGACGACATCAATTTCGATTTCCCGTCTTTAGAAGAAAAAAAGAATGACATACTTGATGAAACGCAAGAAACTGTTCGGCCACTTCTTCATCAACAACCACGGAATTACTGGAGCGATTGCCCCAGCGATGAAAAAATACGAGAGCGCTATAAAATGAACGCGATCAGACTTCCATGCATGCTAGTGACAAACGTTGTCTCACAACTATAGTCTTAGCAATCAGCACACCGACGATGTTGACGGGGACATCGAGTCAATACGTAGCACGCACTAATATATTTGGCCAGGAGAGAATTGGAACCTGGGTCCGACCACTCCTACACGAACGAAATATGCGCGTTCATTCCCAATAGCTGCGTAGTTCTGTCACACGTACCCCATATGATAGAAGACGCCGCGAACAATTGAGTATTCGGGCAAATAAATCTGCAGAAAGTCAAATGGATGCGGGGTTGATGTAGGACCGCGATTCACCCGTCTTCTTGCTTGTTGCTACAAATGTCTCTGCCGAGAGCGGGCCAGATGAGGATAGGTATCACGAGAATCACGTGTGTAATTGAACTCACGGAATGTGATCAAACATCCACGCTTGTACCAGAAGCTGAGTAGTCCCAGCGACGACGGTGCACACGATCTGCGAACGAGATTGAGCGTGCCAGGGAACGGAGAAACTTGGTACGAGCTCACCTGACACCAAAACATAGTGCGTGGAGGAATTTTCATGTAGTGTCCAAGCTTGAAGTCGGCTGCAAATGTCAGTGCTTGCTGCAACGTCTAGCAGCCGCATCAGAAAAGCCAATCAAGGAAAAGTACTGTCTGCTCACCACATATCCATACGTCTTGAATAACATAGTGGCGAGAGGACGGCCAGGTAGCGCGTAGCTTGGTGCAGCTCAGCTTTGGGAACCTCTCAACAAAAAGGAAGGGTTCGTACCCGATGACGAGTTCGGCAATAACACTGGGATGCCCGTGAGAACGAACCATCAAGAGGCACGACAAGCGTACTTTAGACCGATTTGCTGATTCGTGATTGCTTGAAGCATACCGCACGGAACGACATACGTGAACGCTTTTCCTAACGTAAATACCGGCACGACAAGGGAGGATAAACGTTCACCTATGAACAACGCCATCACGAAAGCCCATACTGGCATATGTGTGTTCCATACCTGGATGTCAACAACACCCAGGGTGAACACGATGCAGAACAGTACAAAGTACCACCAGTCGGGGACTGTTGAGAAAGGGTGAACACGGAAAGAAGATCCGACATGTTTAACAGCAATGACATTACCCTGTGGGTAAAAGCTCATGAGGCGAGCATGGATATCGTATTCCTCATTGAAAGATCGCTGGATTTGCCGAAGAATCTGCTTCCGGAAGTGCAAAAAAGTGTGGACGAGAATGGCTACGTCGCACGTTGGTCTTCTTTCCGCGAAACAAAATGAAACCGATTACCTGCAATCGTCGCAAACGATAACCTAGACATCGAGCTCAGTCACTCGGGAGAACCTCAAGGAGTAAAACGTACCCATATGAAACGGCAAGACACGTCCTACGCATATTCAAACGAGTGGGTTCCAAAACAGGGTTGACAGAGGAACCTACGACATGAATATCGGGCTGTATGCATCGTATGCCTCCTTGTTGAACATAAAGTCCGGCGTTAGAATTCGAGTGAGGTTATACGGTTGCATCATGTTATCGAACAACGTTCGCGATAGAATGCTATTCCAGACCTCAACGCAGGCGAGCGCTGAATAGCATTCACAGCACTTACGGCATGTACAACGACTCCCAGGTGTTTGTGAACTGCTCGTCGTGGTGCATAAGTCATCCGTAGAACAGTTTGAAAGGAAACACGGACATAGAGTATAGGCGTGAGGATCCCTGCGTGCAATGTGAGAACGTGTACTAGAAAATTTATGGAATGCACTTGCAGAAAAATAGTACAAATCCGATGAAGATGTTCACCGCTGCCCACCCTTGTCATAGACGTAAGCGTAAAAATCTGAGCAGGAATGGCAAATGGGCATACATGGTGTGGCCAGCGGCGATCCAATATATCTACGCACCAAACAATCAATCTCCCGTCAAACGAACTGCTGCTCTGACCGACACACGCACGCTATTTGGCACCAGTCGAACGTCACGATCGACATGCCCTAGTGACATGCGTTGAAGTCCTCGCTATCACTCAGTCGTCATCGCGCTCACCATTCCGTTTACGTAGCTTGTTGTAGTGAAATGATCAACACCCACAAGAGAAGGAACGAGATCATGTCATACCCAAACAATTGCGCGATAACTACAAAGCTGATCTGAGTTGCTTGCGACAAATCGAACGTTTGGGACTCACCGGCATCCTTGGGCCATATCCAAGTAACCCACGAGAAGTACGACAGCGCCTGAACTGTTCCGACGCGTTATCAACCACGGCTAAGAAAGGGAAACGAAACATACACAGATATCCAGGGAAGAAGCCTACGCATCATCGATCTCAAACGGTCAAGAACAGTGAAGGACAGTGGACCTACTCCAGAGGAACGACCCCGTGGCTGCATATAGAAAAAACCGTTCTCGACTCATACCGCCCGCCAGGCCGCTCCCTGCATATTGCTGCGAATGCAGCGTATTAAACAACGCACAGGTCACGAGGGTGGCTGGCCATATCATGTTTGATGGGGCTACGAGAAACCGGCGGGCGATGCCACCCGCTGAGAAGCCGATGAGTTGTGTGGACATGACCAAGAACCATTGATCTAGATGAAGGGAGACCGCGTCAGTCCCGGTGTTTCTGAGGGAGAGAAGAGTACGGACAGCCGAAGTTATAGTTTTGATTATAATACACCCGTTGCACAGCGATGATGTCCGTCTGAAAATGATTCAACGGGTTCCCTCACAAAGAAGATAAACACTCACAGCATAAGCCGGGGTCCCTCCAACAGAGGCCATGATCTGTAAATATGCAGTCAGTCACAAAAGCAGCTCGGGATAATGCACAGACCGTTATCAGCACATGTTCCTTGATGGAGAACGGACCCGGATTCAGTGGTACGCCGAATATTCGTTTTCGAGGAACGTATGCCGCCCATAATCTCCCCAGCGGAAACGAAATAAGTTGTGCCGCCGTGGCTCCAACGGGAATGCTAGGGTATCGAAAAAATAGAAACTGGTTCACGCCAGAGATGACGACCGCCATCGTGAGACCGAGTACCCAGGTTCGGAGCGTCGATACGGGTATCGATAGATCGTCCATGTTAGCCACGGCCGAACGGACCTCGGGGTACGGCGAATCGTCTTCAAACTCGGAAGCTTGACTCGAACCGAGGTTGGGATCGTCAAAGTCCAGCGAGCGAAAGTGTCCATGTGGATGTTCGGGGTCGTCACCAACAGCTTCCAAAGCTGCTTGGTTAGACGTCGACATACTGAAAAGGCAAAAAGAACAAACCCGAGCCGAGGATGGAAGCATTGAAGTCCGAGGTCGAGTCTTTCACTTCGCCACCTATTATCATCTGGGGCTCAGCATCGTGTAGTGCACTCTGAGGCCGAGATGGCCGATTCTGCGGTGAGTCGTAGCAGGTATTCTCGGAGGACATGAATGTGAATGGGAGAAAGCAAACGCTGTACAGTGAGAACTAGGAGGAGAGTTTGACAGTCCTCAAACGTGATCATCGTTGTTTGATCGGACACAGGATTTTCGCTCCGTTAGATGGAGCTGAGTTGGAGCCGATCTAGTGAGAGCGAAAAAAACGGCCCATATTTGACGCGAGAATGGTTAATTGGCCACTGAACATCATCCAAAGCAATTTAGAACGGCGTTCCGTGGTCAGGAAACGATAGTCCTCTGTGACAAGGATAGAGCTGGCAATGACAGTGAGAATCTGAAACGAGAAATCCGAGCGTTTCAAGGTCATGGCACCCTAGGTAAAAATGAAACCCGGATCGCACTGGGTTACATACCTATAAATCTGGGTCGAGAACAGCCTGGAACTGAGTTGCATTCCTAGCACAGCTCACGCGTTTCGTTGGCTGCCGAACGTGTTTCCGAGGAGTAAAACGTTGAATGCCGCCCACCCGTTAACATTGGAACTGGCAGCAGGTAAAGGTTTGACAGCCAGGCCCAAGCCAGGCCCATCACTGATTTCTCCGGGGTTCTCAGACTGTCCGCCAAGAGCCGGCGCGTTCGACGTTCATCTTTCGGATAGGCGGCCCGACGAAAGCTGAACTGTCCGTTGGCAAACACGTTTTATTTAGCACGGCCGGGCCGAAACCCATCCGATAGCACGTCCGGATTTGTCTTTTTCTCTCTTCAATTTGCACTCGGAAGCATACCATTGGGTCCAAAGAAAAAAAAAAAGCGCAGTAAAAAATACAAACTAATTGCATCAGTACAACAACAGTCCTTTCCGAACGAGAGCCATCTAGATCACCCAAACGTCTCCCCCGGCGCCAGTTGACGGACAGGCATACCGATGCCATCGTAACCGGTCGAATACACCTACGGAAACAAACGTCAACGCACGCTCGTTCTCCTCGACGGACGAACGTACGGTGTTACCCCACCACTTTTGTATCGAGTTTATCCCGATCTGTGACCGTCGTTCGTTCAGTCAGTCGTACGAGTTAGCCAGCATCGCTCACCGTGCCACCCCGCGGGTATTGCAATCTGGTTTGTTGTTCTCGTTCGTCAAACACGACGACACGGCGGACGAAATGAAGGCGAACGTACGCGAAAAATATAGTGATGACAGATAATGCCAAGCCTGCGTCCAGCGCGGCCGAGAGAACGTCTGAGCGTCGTCAACAAGCCGTATCTGAAAAAGAAAGAGAGAGATCTCACAATTATATTTTGCCCACCACGCAAAATATCGTCTATTTTCGAGCCATCATCAGTAAACTGGGCGTTCAAAAAGTCACGGAAAGCACACCTTCGAATAAAGAATTGAAACACGAATCCGACAAGCCTGAAACAGCGTCAGCGTTGCACGGACGTAGTTGAGGACGTCACGTACGCCCAAGGTATGAAATTGAGCGCCGTCGCTGGCGGGATAAGAGCTGTTCCATTAAATATGACCGGACTTTAAGAAAACGGTGTCAAATGATCAGCGATTTCCAAATTTTATATATCCTCCCCCAGGAAGGGAATGCTCACAAACTGCACCAAGAAATTCGTGAGCGTCCGCCTTACATCGCCGGCGAAACCAAACCACCTACTTGATATACCGCAGGAAACTATTGGGCCACCTCTTCATTAACAACCATGGAATGACCGGCGCGACGGTCCCCACCACGAAGAAATAAAATAGTGCTGCAAAAACAAACCGAGTCGATCGATCGATTAGCAGCCGGTCAACTTGATCACGTGTGGCTTACAACTATACATATGGTCGGTCGAAAACTGCAGTCTCGGGCCCACGACACCTAGAAGCAAAACGAAAAGTGGTCCGCTGAGCGCTCTTCCGTTCCTAGTTCCGATACACATACCGAAAATGATGGACGCCGTGGCAAACACTTCTGTGTTCGGACACGTGAATCTACGATGAAAGACTTTAACACCTGTCGACTACGCGACGAGCGTCGACTCACCCGTCCTTCTGCGTACTCCCACACATATCTCTGCCAGACCGTCAGCGGGGGCAATAACCATACGAGATAGAGAATCTCACGGAATATGATCAAACATCCATGACTGCACTAGAAGCTGAGTCGTCCCGGCGACGACCGTACAAACAATCTGCGTGAACGTTCGAGTAAGCACATCCGGCTTGTCACGACGAGCCGACGAACCTGACACCAAAACATGATCCGTGGAGGAATCTTCATGTAATGACCGAGCTTTAGGTCCGACGTAAACACCAACGCCTGGACCATCGTCTAACAAGCACTTAACACGTGATGTATCGATCGATTGATGATCAGACTCACGATATATCCGTACGTCTTGAACAACATCATCGCGAGCGGACGACCGGGCAACGCATAGCTGGGTATTTGGGGTCCCAGAGTTCAGCGTGAGAATCAAGTTCCCACGAGCAGAAAAACGTACCCGATGATCAGTTCCGTAATGACGCTGAAAGGGAACGACAGGTAAGTAAGGTTCACCTCCATGCACTCGGTAAAACTTACTTGAGACCGACCTGTTGGTTCGTGATCGCTTGAATCATACCGCAGGGAATGACATAGGTAAACGCTTGGCGAGCGATCAGCACAAAGACGATCCAGAAGCAGTAACGCAAATCCTACACACCTATCAGCAAAGCGATCACGAACGCCCACACTGGCATTTGTGTTTGCCATAGCTCGATGATGAGCACGCCCGGAACGAACATGACCAGAAACAGTACGAGGTACCACCAATCGGGCACTGTCGAGGTGAACAGTGAGCACCATCGCCAGCCCCAACACGCTTGAACTCACCCTGCGGGTACACACTCATCAACCTCGCATGCACGTCCGGCTCCTCCCTGAGCGATCGCCGCGTCTGCTGGATGATCTGCTTCCGAAAATGGAGAAACGTGTGGACGAGCGTGGCTGTGATCGTGGCAAATGACAACCTAGACTTCGAGATCAGCGGGTCCACTCAAGAAGCCGTAGCACGAAAACAGACACACCCATACGCGATAGCAAAACATGTTCTAAAAAAAAAAGAGGGTCAACGACTTTGTGCTCATCAGAACCGAAACACGTACGTCATGAACACTGGACTATAAGCCATGTATGCGTCCATGTCGAGCCTGACATCTGGCGTCAGAATGCGCGTGACGTTGTATGGTTGCATCTTGTTGTCGTAGACCAAACGAGACGAAATCCTGCCTCGACTTCATTAATGCCAGGACGTACGGACTCCTCGCGAGACTCACGGCATGTACATCGACTCCCACGTGTTTGTGAACTGTCGGATCCCACGCGCGTAAGCTGTAAACCGCATTCGAAAGCAGAAAGAGTCACGGACGTAGAGTATCGGTGTGATGATCCCTGCATACGAGCTCCGAGTCAGCATCAAGAAAAAGCGTGCCATCGACGTAGCCACCCACAGTAAAACACCACGAACCCAAAGAGGATGTTGGCTGCGGCCCACCCTAAATACGAACCAGTCTGAATAGGATCGAACAAAAAGGAATATAATCGTACAAGGCGTGGCTAGCGGCGAGCCAATGTACCTAGAGTACGCAACGTTATCGGTTGGGCCATGTTCGTGTTGGGCCAAACGACCCCAACAAAAAAAAAAAGGCACGCACGCGATTTGGCTCCAATCGAGCGTTACGACGGACATGCCCTTTTACAGACCTTTCGTGGGTATCCCGACCGTAACT
>JBBPRP010000147.1:0-22185 GCA_038093135.1 Leccinum longicurvipes
GCCAGGGAGAAAAGAAGTAGAGAATGTGAAGGTTTGGGGAGGATGAACCCTAATGCTGAACTGCCATACACCACGTAGTTTATGTACTTGGCAGTTGCAACGCCACCGAAAAGAGGATTGACGGTCCTCTCGTATGCCGCGGTGAAGAGTGAAATGCCAATACTAATGGCGAATATCGAGAGGGATGCCTTTGCACTCTTCCATGTCGCAGCTTTGGTTGTGGTGGTGGTTTTACGCATACCGTTCGTTACTCTCATCCCATAGCGGCGCACGTATGCTCCAATCCCCGACTACATAGTGTCGATATCTGACCCACATAAAACTCAGGTACAATTTGCCCGTCTGATAGATGTCTGCTGTAGACTCGCACAGTCATAGAGACTGTTTTCAACTAAGGTACATGTGTAGACAACTTTCGCTGCATGCAAGTGTAACCAGACCACGACGATGACTTGTTTCAGGTACACAGGAAGTCACTCAGAGGCGGGTCTTCACCAACTAGCCGTCTGATCGAAGCTGACGACACATCTATAAATGATTTGTGGCGAATCTTGTGAGGGTGATGCAAGTCATTGCAGTTCATGCACGTGAACAAGGTTATCAGTGAAAGCAAGGATCATGTCAGGATGGACGCAAAGCACGGCAGATACCTCTGATCCATATAAATCATCAAAATACCTACATACCAGAGGAACGAGAGAGCACTGCGAGACATCATCTGTATCGGAAAGAAAATGTTCAGCGGAACAACTGCGGGCCAACAAACATGACCCGCCAAAACGGGACGAGTTGCTGATAAGGGTGGCTTTGTTACTCTTTCTTACCTTCGCAATCCCAACTTTCATAGCAAGCAAACGAAGCGCATCCACAGTCAGACGAGAGATTGGGCTCGCAAATGGAGTTCGTATGAAACAACGAAATCAATAGCGTTATGAAGGTGGGAGGGAGGCACATAAGCCGCATCCATCGAGCGAACTTTGGAGCACGGAACTTTGTGAATCAACCTGCGCATCCATCAGCCTAATACAGTATTTTCTTCGAGAAGAAAGGCTCGCAATAGGGGTTCGATGAACGAATTCTACCCCCTCGAAATAGGCGCAAAATTATGCGTTATCTGAGTAGAAATCCTCTCATACCGACCAGTGGGGACGACTCCAAGAATGTATGTGTTATGAGGGTTACTTAGTATGCGTTCAAATTATTCTTGAAGGTATATGGTTCGTTGAACTTCGACTTGTATACCTGATCCACCGAAGCTGTAGAAATGAACGTTAACCTTCGCTTATGACAGCTGTCAGGAAAGGGTGGAACTTCCATTTCGACAGCTTGTCGAGCCCCAGACTCGACGATGGTGTAACGTGTGACCGCCCGCCGCTTAACCGTTACGCCAAAAGGCAACAATACTGAATGATTAGCATTCAGTATCGCAGGCGGTATATATGCTAGTTATAGGTAACTAGGTAAGCGTGTAGGCTTACAGATGGCTGTCCAATTCAGGCTGTTGTGGCTCGCCTTCGTCGCTTTCAAGTTATCGCAGCGCTTACATAATCGCGTGCCGTCGGCACTTCCAGAACACCTGCCACATTTCCATTTTTGGACACATAGATACAGACCCTTTTTTTCCACTCTACCACTGGCACTCGCTCCCTTGGCCCATCACTGGCAGGGATTGCTTTCATTATTCCAACGGTGCTGCCTGTCTGATCATACGTTTATTTTGCACTACATTTCCATGCATTCTCGTCCCCCGACATCTGACATGAAGACTAGGACTAGCTACATCGAGATATCGAGTTCCAACACTAGGTAGCCTGACCATACAGTCATATATACCACGAAAAATCCTTGGCACAACTCGGATGCGAGATTCAACAAACATCCATCAAAGTGAAATTCGCTCAGTCAGATCATCGATAAGAGTCTTCAACCTTTCAGCTTCATGACTAGCTGCGACTGCATCTCCGTCCATGGTTATCGCCTCAGTGATTCCAGGGAATGTTGTCGCGCCGTAGCCTAACAACACAATCCATCAATATGCTTGACACTGCAACGCCCTGTGTAACTTACCCAACCACTTCCCTGGGGCTACCCCAAGATGCTTGTACCATTCACGGTCCTTGATACCTTCCTTGGAGATAAAGCCTCGCTCGAATGCGACGAGCTTATGATTGGCGGCCTGAACACGCTTGATAGCCTTTAGCAGTTGCCTCCTCGGAATCCTGGATAATTATTAACAGACACTTAGTTATCAAGTCGAGTTATGGAGGCGAACATGGTGTCTGTGAACCCCCAGTTTTCAGGTACTTTGCATTCCTTACTGAAATACTTGGCGAATTTGCAGACTATTTCTCTGAACTTGTGGTATACCTTGCGAAAGAACATTTGTCTTTTCTTCAGTTTGCCGAGAATTTGCCTCAGATTGGTTTCGGCTCCGGTTTTTTCAATGTCCAATCGCGCGCTGGCAGCTTGAAGTGACTGAATTGACTGGCGCAAAGAGGTAAAGTCGACCTCGAGAGATGAAGTGGTGCTAAGGTATTCTACTCTGCAGGTAGAGTGGTTGGCAATATCGTCGCAAGCAATGTGAACATGCGTACTTTTCAAGGTACGATTGTAGCTGGACCGAATAGTGGGTTGTATTGAAAGGTAAAACGATGTCACCCGAAAGGCGGAGGGTTTGAAGTCCTACATGTTTGGCAATGGCAACCTGAGAAGATGATCAACGTCTGCAGAGTTTAGCGCTGATTTGGAAACAAACATGTCGAAAGAAGCCGGGATCACCGTATACCTCTTGCCAATGTTGCGAATCGAAGATTGAGTGGTAATGATACGCAGGATCATGCAGAGACCGGGCGAAGCCTACTTGGGAACTAGCCACCTGAATAGATATTAGACCAAACTCCAGATGCCTCAAAACACCTCACTCCGATGTACTGCAAAAAGACCGTGTAGTCACTACCAGACCCCAGGGGTCCTACATCGACGTTGTCGCTATTGGACACCGTGTGTGTGTGCATAGCAGCCACCTCAGCATTAAGATCATTCCCGAAGAGTTCACCATTGTCCGTACGTGCATCCCAAAGAGATCGTCCTTCAGAAGTTGGGTGAGGGATTTGCTCAGCAGTGTCACGTATCAAGTGGGAAAGAAGTGGTGATGCGGATGCCCTCAGGTTGGATCCAGATGCAGCTGTATCTGAACAGCAAAGTAAGATCCAAGTCACCCCATCATTGCTATACGATAACATACCGAGGTTGATGTACGCAACAACATGTTCTCTTATCCAGTCCGTGAAATCCTCACCCCACTCTGTACTACCCACCAATCCGTACTTGGAGCATGGTTAGAGGCACGGGGGTACAGGCACGGGCACAACATGATTATTCTTACCTCCTCTCCATCCCAGCTAGCAATTAGAATTGTTCGCAAGGGTTTCCAGCCATTTCGCAACAGGATACCAAAGCCACGAATAGCCTCATGAACTGCCACAGTGCCTGACGAGGGATCGGAAGCTCCCAAAACCTGAAACGTATCGTGGTTAGTACCCCCAGCATGCAAAAATGTCGTACCCAAGCTGGATATGTATATTAATGCGTGTTGCATCAAAGAGTGGAATACATACCATCACGATGGTTGCCCAGCACAACAACTTCTTCCTTGATGTGGCCAGGTATTACACCGAAGGTGTTCCAGATAGGCGTAACCTTCTCCTCGACTAATTAATAACTTTATCAGATCGACCCCTTGCTTATCGCAGGATTCGTACCATTATTGACCAGTCTTACAGTAGGACCTTCCTTGCCGCTCACGATTTGGTCTAGTAAAATTTTGGCATTCAGCCACGAGATGGGTAAACTAGGGATCAGTGGCTTGCTGCCTCCATCAACTCGTGTGCTATTCTCATACGCAGGATAACCTGGAGTGGAAGGATCTCCTGGGTAAAGCGACAAGAACTGGACAGAGCCCCTTTGCACGGAGGTCGGGTTACGGGCAGGCCCATGGGGATAGCTTAAGGGATTTTAAGTGTTTGATGCACTACTACAGTGGTTGATGACTCACGGCAGGTATCCATTCTCGACCGTAACAGTACCATCATCCCGTGGGTCTGTATATATTAATACGGCAGCGGCACCAAGCTCTTGAGCTCTCTTGACCTGAACCATTGTCCATCAAACCACGAGAATCGTCAAATGGGTCCGAACATACCTTCAATCCACGGAAATTGCCGCCGTAGCGAGCAAGTACGATTTTCCCGTTGAAGTCAGTCCCTTCAACCAGCTGGTGAGGCAATCTTACGACTGAGGAAGGTAAGTTACAAACCTGCCTCGACAAGAGCATCGTAGTCATTCTTCCGCCCGTAATCCACATGTATGAGCTTTCCTTGGGCTTCGCCGCCGGGGCTGATTCCATGCCAAGCGAGAACCGCCGTTGCGTACTCGGTAGCATCCGCGTCCGTGCCATCGGAGACCTCTTCTAGTTCGGCGGTCCAGACAGGGTTCCCGTCTTCTCCAATAATCTCTAGGCTGTGGTTCAGAGGAAAATTCAGGATAGGGTAGTAGGTATTGATCCAAGCCGTAGGTTGCTCGTATGAAGAGATGTTCAGGGTAGCCGCGCGAGCTTCGTCCGAGCCAGCTGGATAGATCGGAGCCTCGCAGGTATGGTTAATGCCCAGCTCCTGTTGCAAGTGTGCGAAAAAGTCTTTTGCAGTTTGCAGGTCTTGGGAAGTACCAGCCAAGTGAGGCTTCGATGCGTACAGACGAGAGGCGGCAAGAGCACTCTGTTCATTTGGAATGGTTCTTTCGAGAATATCCTGACTTTCCTTCGACGGCAAAACACGAGCTGAGAACTCACAAGAACAGTTTCTCTGCTTTGTTACCCCTCAAAGGACCATTGGGTTTTTTATTACCATACTTCATGTACTCGGTCATGAGAGTACCATATTCGCTGTCTTGAACGTGCGTTACACACAACGGAGAACGGTGTTTGGCCCAGAGGAACAAGAACGCGACGAGGAATAAACTTATAGCGAAACGTATCCATCTCTTCCCAGATTGTGGCTGCAAGTGGCGTCGCTGTGTCACAGGAGAAGGAATGACACAGTGCTCGGGGTTGGCAAGGACCGACTCCTTGACATCGCCCACACCAGTTCTGAATTGTTGTTCGTCCATAAGTACTTGCCGTTGCGACTACACTGGGA
The DNA here is from genome assembly GCA_038093135.1 of Leccinum longicurvipes. Classification (NCBI taxonomy): domain Eukaryota; kingdom Fungi; phylum Basidiomycota; class Agaricomycetes; order Boletales; family Boletaceae; genus Leccinum; species Leccinum longicurvipes. The sequence continues at coordinate 5,193 of JBBPRP010000147.1, forward strand.
GTGGCTTCTCGGAACAGCGAATTCCTCAGCTGTTCGGTTACCAGAATAAGCAAGTACACATAAATGCTATAATATTATAGCCAGTTTCGACGAAGTCCAAGCAACAATCGATTCTACTTTACTTTGAAATGCTAGTGGGTTGGTGGGATCCCAGACTTACTTGACTTGAATATCTAAATGTTTGACAAACCATGTATGACGAAGATGAACTTGCTGGGGCCCCCATGACCCACTGAGTGCGATTCAACGAACCACACGTAAGTTAATCGATAATCCCTGTTGCGCGAGCTAGCTCGTTGGCCTTCACGTAGACAGGTATCGTCACGGCCTGCTCTTTCAACGCACGAGAGAAATGACATATGTCATGACCGGGGTTGAATCAAGCACACCAAAAACTTTGTTTGTCACTGGCACGTCTAAGGTAAACAAAAAATCGAGTCTCTAACACTTATGGATGCCCGTGTAAAACCGGGACCTCCTTTCGTGCGGTACATGTTAGTAGATCACTGCAACATACTGATCCATCCGCTACACTCCCGCCACTTCAATTTTTGCAAGCACCAGGCAAGTCCGGGAGGGTATGTAAACCTACAGCGCCGTCAAGTCCGAGTCAGGTCTAGTGCAATCAACACTTACTTGCGTCCAGTTGTTCCTCCCGTTCCACTCCAGGGGCGTCGTCAGATATTTACCTCCTGAGATGACACTTTCGAATCCTCCATATTCCTTGTCATCGCTACTCAAGATGGCCATGTATTCGCCTGCGGCATCAACACCAACCCGGTAGTCTGTAAACGATTTTGTGGGATGGAAGTTGAATATAAACAAAACACCGGCGCGCTCATAGACAATCATCTTATCGATTTCATGCTTGAGGGAGACGTACGCCTTTCAAGGGGGTGTCAGCTGGATGGAGACATTATGATTTGTAAATACCTGTGGGGAGGCCAGCCAATTGTACCTGCTTTCCAAATTGTTCATCGCAGCATCGAAATTGTTCAGGTACTGATAACGCAACAAATGATCATCCACTACGTTCCATTGTCGGCGTGCATATTGGAAAGAATTGCCGTTTCCTTCCCGGGGGAAGTCAAGCCACTGTGTGGTCGCAAATACGTTAGAAAAGCAGCACACCACGTTCGCAATGCTCACCTCTGGGTGTCCAAATTCATTACCCTCGAAATTCAGATACCCCTCACCGCCAAGGGAATGAACTAGTAATCTAAACTAATTTAATTGCTGATCATAGATATGTTCGAATCCAGCTCACCGTATCATCTTGTGCAAAGCAAGCCCACGAGCAATGATGGGGGTCATAGGAGTAATATTTGACATGTGGGTGTCTAGAATCACAAACTCAGCTACCTGTTAGATTTCCTCGAAGACTTTAAACTCACACATTTCTTTATCCATCAACCAAAATGCCAGGGTCTTGTCGCCGACCAGAGCTTGATCATGGCTTTCAGCATACGCCACACTCTTCTCTCCATATCTACGATTTGTCAGAGTGTGGATGATGTTGCCCATGTTCCACTCATCGTCAGACTTGTGTTTGAGGAGCTTAATCCACATGTCTGGAATGGCCATTGACAGACGGTAATCAAACCCAACACCACCCTGGCTGACGGGAATACATAGAAGCGGCATGCCAGAGACGTCTTCCGCTATGGTGATAACGGAAGGGTAGAGTGTATGCAAAACGTCGTTCGCCTGTATTCTCTCAGTGACCTGACTTGGTTTTACGGAGATGCACTCACCAGCATCAGGTAAACGATAGCTTCGTCGTCTGCACCAGAACCATAATACTCGTGGTATCCACCGGAAAACCCAGTTCCGATGCCATGATGTACGTACATCATGCTGGTGACCCCATCGAATCGAAATCCATCAAACTGGTACTCCTCCATGTAGAACCGAAGGTTACTGAGCAAAAACCTGAGAACTTCATGCGAGCCGTAGTTAAACAACCTGCTGTCCCAGAGCTCGTGCCGACCTTTGCTTCCCTCGTGGAAGTAAAGATGATCAGAACCATCAAAGGCATTCAATCCATCCAAAACGTTTTTGGATGCATGAGAGTGAACGACATCAAGGAGGACGACGATACCCAATCCATGAGCAGTATCGATGAGCTCTCGGAGTTCTTCAGGTGTACCGAATCGAGAACTCGCGGCAAAGAAACTGGTAACTTGGTATCCGAAAGCTAGAGAACCATCATTGATCGGAGTACCGATAAGATAAAAAATGTAGACCTGCATGCATAGTAGGGGTGTTCCATGATCGCCATCAACTGAATGACATTGTATCCAAGCTTCTGGATCCGAGGGAGGACGTCCTTTGTGAATTCCTTGTACGTTCCTACCCGATGTTCCACTGTCGAAATGCCGACATGAGCTTCATATATCCTCACAGACTGTGGCTTCGGGGGACGAGGATGCTTGAACTTGTAACGTTCCGCTGCAGGTGGATTCCAAAACCTAGACTCGAAAACCGGGGAGTATGTCAGGTCTTGGGTAACCCGTTGCATCCAAGCAGGTAATCTTTCGACTCGGACACCATCGGGCAAGATCAGTGATATCTAACCAAACGGTTTTTTATCTGCGTTCACTAGACTCTATGTCGAACTCACCTTCACTTTGGAGTCGTGAGGGATCGCGGGTTGTCCCGAAGCCTCGGGAGGCAACGTGATCTCCCATACCCCATACTGATTCTTCGTCATCGGATGAGACAGTCTGTTCCATTCATCTGTGAAACAATTTGGCATGAAACATGCAATGTGAAGGATGTGGACAAACTGAATTCCCCGATCAAGTTGGCCTCTTGAGCGTTTGGTGCCCACTCTCGGTACACCACAGTACCGTCTCCCTTCACCGTAAGGCCCATCACCTCATAACCCCTCGTGAACATTTCGTAGCCTCCTTCGTGCGCGAAGATGGCATCCTTCCACTGTTGGAATTGCCTGTGGCGGCGCTCGATGGCCGGAAGGAATGGCTCGAGATACCCATCAAGCCGGAGGATGTCTTGCTGATTGATCTGCATCGAGTTTCCGGACATATCAATTTTTTGACCACAAGGTAGAACAGCAAGTCAGAGAGAAGAAAAGGTGCCGAGGAGTTTTTTAACTGCGCCAGACGGTCATAGATGTCATCTCCAAACAAATAGCAACTTGGAGTAATATTTCGTCATATCTCGGGTAGGTTCGTGCATTGCCGTTCTTGCCAAAACTAGTATTGCTACCGCAGAATACTTACAACAAACAACGAAATCATCGCACCCAGCCCCGTTGCACCCCAAAAGCAACTACATCCCTAGCAGACTTGGGCCCATCCGACGGCACAACCGTTTTCCGACGAGCTTTCTGTCCTTTCCTCGCTGAGGCAATACATTTGCCTAGCAGCGTTTCCATCTCCGCGAGACAACAGTAACACTCCCCTTCGTCATATCCTGTTGGTGACACCACCTGATTATCTCCGCAATCCTGCCTTCTGCCACCTGGCGGCTTCAGACGCTTTTCACGCAGTAATTTGGTGGCCAAGTAGTGCAGCCACTGCGATCAGAATGAATACGATGGATGCAGGGGCATGAACACTCGGGTACTTACCATCACATTCGTGAATGGGTGGTAGGATTTCCAGGCGCCACAGATAATATCCCTCATCGCCCTGTAAACATCATACTGGTAGTCGCCTGCGAGTGTCAGCAATCGCGTGATTAAATCACGACAATAGCTCACCCTCCCCTTCAAATATTTCACTATCGAAAGGTGTCCAGTAGGTTTTAATGCTTTGAGCATCCGCGGCGTCCATTCTGGATAAACCCAAGTCGATTATGGTGACCTGAACGCCAAAGCGAGGATCATCCATAGCTATCAGCGAAGCAGAACTTTTGCGAGTTGACTTTTTAACAGGGACACTCTTCACAAGAATTTGGCCCCAATGCAGGTCGCGGTGCTTTCGCAAGCTCGTCAGCTCAACCGCTAAAAACTTCAAAGTCTGCTGGCACACCTCAAAATTTACCAAGCGCTCAGCTTGTTCAAGAGCCCTTGCAACTTGCCAAAATATTCCACAAGCTTGGTGCCATTCATACTTTGAAATATTTTTGAACGTGAATGACTCCAAGTCCGGTCCTCCATTTGGAAGTATGATGATGACATAGACCTGCGTCAACCCAAACGAATCTACATTCGTGAATACACGACGATTATCAGTAGGCTTTTAAAGCTTACCCGGACGTACACTTTCAGATCCTTTCCTCTGGTTATATTCGTCCCACAGGTCCAGAAGAAGCGACGGATATCTTCCCTTCACCACATATTTTTTCAAAAGTTTGACGAATCCATCACAAATCTCGCCAATTTCCCTCGTTACAATGATTTCTTTCAAAACATCCTTGGCGTCACTAGGCGCCGGCATTTCAGCTGCTTCTGAAACCATTGGTTCTTCCTCAGACCGAACTGGGATGATTTTGAGTACCACGTCGCCGATACCGAAGACCTCAGAGTACGATGCTTCTCCAATCTTGTGAAACCTCGCATCCTCGTCTTCTGCAGAAGACTGGACGATAGGATCAAATGGGAATGTTTCAATGAAGGCAGAGAACTCGTAGGGAGATGTCTGTTCGCATTCGTTCAAAAGAGGTACGAGATATCCCGGCTGTACGAATGGTATGTCGTCAATTTCTGTGGCATCAGAAAGATCTAGATGAGCGAGGTCCAATGAAAGGTCCGCCTCTGTTGGGGTTGAAGGTGTGGGTGGTGGGCGATAAAATTTTGAACGACTAGAACTACCCCGAATCGGTGTGAGTTGTCTTGGTTTCGCCGTAGGAATGGGGGGAACAAGACGAGTTGGAGCAGCGACTGGTAGCAGAGGTGGCTTTGGGGGGGTCAGAGCAAGATGGGGTGGACTTGGAGGATTTTGGGCAACCTTGAGTTTTAGGGATGGTATGTGAGGGATCACTACTTCTACACGGAGCGACTTTGAACTTGTGTGTGACTTTACAGGAAGAACAGGAGGATTCTCCCGTACAGTGCCTTTATCATCTGCTTCGGACTCATCGGATGAAACGACGATGGGACGAGGTCTTCGATTCAGTCGCTTGGTGACTGGCATAGGTGCGACTACCTCTACATCACTGTCGTCACTGATAACGATAGGTTGAGGGCTACATGGCAAGGTTCTTTGCATCTTTTTACCCTTTCTAGTTGGGGTGTGCACTTGGTTCGCCTGGATATCTGTATGGGATAGACGACGCTCTTGTGTCAAGACACTTCCAGTCTCGTCGAAAAGAAGGATCTCGACGGCGACAATCGGCGCGCGGGGCTTCAAGCTGGTGCGCGTGGGTCTGATACTAGGTGCCTTGGATTTACCCTTGACACCAGAGGACGGCAGATAGTTCGCTGAGCTTCCATTGAGTCGGAGAGGGGTAAGGGGCTGGCGAACGGGAGTGCTCGAGTCCAGCCTAGACGGCACTCGCTTCGTAACAGCGCCCTGTGTTGCTTTCAGTTGCGTATAACTGTTTGGGGCCAACGACGAACTCCTTGGTGAGCGGCTTGAACCTTTCAATCTGCGGTATCCTACCCGAGGCTTTGCGGGTGAGATGATGATGGCGTTTTCCCTCCTGAGAGGACGAGGTGGTGGTGGGATGTCCACGTCCGAGGACGAGTTTGATTCCTGGTCTCGTCGATCTGATACATTGACAATGCGAGAACCCCGCCGGCCATATGAATTGACTTGTTTTGTCCTTGTCCCGAGCATTTCCTTGACCAATATACGTATCCGAAAAGTTGCCCGGTATCGATCTTGATGGTATATCTTCCAATGGAGCGGAGATAAAGCGGGTATCGTTCGAGTTGATGCGATGTGGAATTCAATCAACCATGAATCGGTGACGCATGTTCAACGCGACTGATCACGTGCCATGATGTAAGTGAAATCGCTCTGATCCGAACTCATACTACTAGTACTAGACTTGACACAGGCTGATAACCATTTGTATGGCTCTTCCACAACCACTACGGGTGTCCGTAACCTCTCCTGAACTAGAACTGATTGCGTCGGAGCACTTGGTTGACATAGTTCCGCTGATTGCAATGGAGAAAACAGCTTTCATTTCGGTTGAACGAAAGCCCACTGCTCATTGTGCTCTGACTTACAAGCAATGTACAGGGTGCATACGGGCCGTTGCGCCCCCCAAACAAGTCTCGCATACCACTCTGGATGGCTGTGAACTTGAAGTTGAAGAAAAAGTGTCATCTTGTCCCTCCTGAATGGCTCACAGTCGGTATGCATTCAGTGTTTGTCACGGTCTTCTTTCTTTCCGGCTGATTAGTTTTAGAGTTCCTGCAAGACCGGCTGTTGGAAGAGACGAGCGAGACAGAATTCAGTCGTCTGCCATTTCGCTTCGCAGAGATCGCCAAGGTTATTTTGGACGTGTAAGAGGCCATCGAGCCGGGTTACTTTATCATTTCCGGCCTTGCTCACGTTGTGCTAGAGCATCGGACGACGTACAGAACGCAGAGAAGATCAGGTCTCTACTGAAAGATTTACGCGAAGCACGCCAATCAAAAAGTCGAGATGGTTTAAGTCAAATCGATCATAGTGAACTTAGTGTGCGCCGCTTTTACCATTGTCGTGTTTCTACGTTAATCACCGAGTTCGCTTAGTTACCCAACTTATGCTCAATGGAGATCAACGAAATCAGACCTTACTTCGTGAAAGCCATGAATGTCTTTACCCAATTAAAGAGCCTACCTACCTTTAATGAGGATGATAATGCATGAACAATTCAGGTTACTTATTGACCGCATACGAGGCATCCACTCGCTCGTCTAGAAAAAAGAACAAAGATTGTATCCTCTGTACTTTATCGGTAAGCCAATTCAAGTCTTGAAATCATTCACAATTGGACGTTATATTCGCATCACATCTGCGCCCGAAGTTGATGGACCCGCTCCGACAGGATATGGATGCTCTCCTTCATATCTGACAGCTCCTTCAAAATCGTTCCTTGGGCCGACTAAATGAAGGAGTTCATGTAAGTAGTTATCAAAAGTAGAATACGCAAGTTATGAGACATACGTGTGTTGTATTTGGGAGCTTCCTGACCAGTTCACTGAAGGGTACTTTGCTGATCTGCAAATCGTGTTCTGCATCGGACCCCTCGACAACCGGGTCAATGACTACAGGATTCTCAACATCGATTTCATCTTCTCCATTGAGCCAGTTCATCATCCATGATCTCTTCATCCACGAGGTTTCGAAGAGAGCAATGGCAGACAGTGGAATGAAAAAGAGGGTAGTCATGACGATTCGATTCAGCTAGCCAGGGCAGCGTTAGATATGACAGTTGGAGATACGATTGTTGCCTACCTTCGCATATTGCTTGCCCCTGAGTCCACAGAGTCTGCGAATTCCGTCAATACGTCAGCAATCAAGATCCATCTTAACCTCACTCTAATGGCGCGATAAAAAATGTCTCGACAATGTTGAACGGTGCGGGGTAAGCATACGAATCTGGGGCTCGGAGCATTGCAACTGTTTTCCATGCAAAGAATGACAAATATTCAGCTTCCGCATCACCGATAACCTGTGACAAGTATAAAATCAGACGATATTCAATATTAACGGACGGCGACATTTACCTCGGAATACGCAGAAGCGAATAGAGAAATCAGGACGTTCAGCAGAATCACTACTGCAACAATATTCCAACTTGGCACATCGTATGTGAGCGGATAAGACATGCCAAAAGCTTGTTGCTCACAAGTAATATAGCGTCAACAGCACAGGCCTGATACACAACGACTTTAAGTTAAGTCGACCATCTCTTTTCAAAATGTATCGAACTGACCTGTCCGCATATTTATCATAATTCGGGGACCTAACACAAAGGCATCAGGCAAAAAAGATGTATGCACGGACAAAGGAATATACTGGAGAATGCCTTGCAACAGAATGTTGATGACCTACAATAACTCAACGTCTGCAGCTTATGGTTCCGGCAAAAGGTACGACTCACGACTGACATATCCTCGGTTTCACCATCTGCAGCGTTCAAGGCAAACATTGCCTGCACGAACCCAGCGCCTAAGAGGCACAGTAGCTAGTAGTCCCGAACCGTATTCAGGTCCCTCCCATGTAGTGATTAAGGCCGTGCGCACCGCAAAGAAAATGCCAGATTCCTGCAGCATTCGCGCTACACAAATTTGCATAGTCCCCATATACCTGTAGTATGAGCAAGAGAATGAGATCATGATAAAGCACGTTTTCAGATTCTCACTGGAAACCATCAAAAACTGTCACCAGTTCTGCGAACCCGTTAATAGAGGGTCACGGAGAAAAGGTGGCAATCTTACTCATCCTGGATAATGAAGGGATTGTCTTGCATTCGGTTCAGGAGCTGGAAAGTAAACTTACCAAATGAAGGGCGCAACGAAGCTGAGAATCTGGAAACTCTTCAACCTAAGATCACCAGCCTGGCTCCCTGATGCTTCCATGCCAGCAATACGAAAGATGAACGCCAGCAAAAGCAAGGTATTAGTGATAAATGCGACGACTGTCCAGAACCCGAACGATCGCCAGGATGCGTAGTGAATGAGTTTATACAACTTTATCAGGTTAGTGGGATGACATTTCAACGCATACGAAAAAACGTACTTTGTGCAAATCTTCAGGATGATGAGAATTAGTGATTCATTCATTACGAGCACTCGCGGAGTCACCTTCAAGGCAGAAGGCAAGTGCCATGATGTAAAGCGCATACTCCCAGGGGTCGAGTGACACATGAACCGGATTTAGTCGTTCGATAGGCTCCTTGACTATATATAACCAGGATATGAGTGATGCGCGAGTCAGTTGGCTGTTATCCTACCAGCTTGTGAATAAACACCCAAGAAAATGAACCAGACAATGATCCGGAAAATAGTTTGATACCTGCAATAACATGCCACTTTTGGCATTTGGGGGTACTATTTTAAAAAAAAAAACTGCTTACAGAGGTACTGACATGCGGGAGGGGTCTACATGATTCCAGAAGGACTCACGGTGGGATTTGTGGTACCATATGTCTAGACGCATGTCAAAGGAAGTAACGATGACATTATGGCTGGCTTACAATGAATCTCGTCATGTTCGTCAACAGACTGGACAAGAACACCATTCCAGAGCGAAGTCACAGCTGCAAAGTGCTTTAGCGTTTACTTGGACTCCATCTAAGACACTGACCATCTTGGACCTCGTTGGAAGATAAAAAGATGGTGCTAAAAATAGAATGACAAGTGATCTCGAGCCTGACAGTAAGATACACACCAGTGATTGTCAATAGCAACTTCAAGGGCGCTGGAGGACTCGCTGATTTCGCCGTCGTGTTCCCTGTACCTATATCGGTTGGTGATCATCGGAATGAGCTTGTCCAAGGGTGTCTGGTGCACAATTCTGCGCGCGAGAACCTCGCAAGCGATCGCTTAAACAATCATTGACGGGTAGGTCCTCACTGTGCTAATTTGAAACACATACCACGACCATTGTTTTCTCCATAGTCGGCAGGGTTGCGTCGTGCTGCGTGAATGAAGTCTGCATATGCTCGGAGGAGGCAATATGGGAGCTGAGAAACAAGACACTAGGCGCGTGTTCGCCAACAAGATAGATAGAGATGGACCCACAGCATCCCCGAAATCACCAGCAGCTTCCATATAGCACAAAATCACCCGCGGTGTGATAATGCTGCTTGTAGGATCATTGATAGCCTTTACATCGATTTCAAGAGGAAGAAGTTTCAGCGTTAACGCTCTCAGGCGCTTGATGAGCTCTACAAAGGAAGTTTAATTTCGCAGAGTCCGAGGAAAACACAGAGTCCCAACGCACTTGTGAGGGTATCAGGAGATGATTTCTTCTGTTCGGGAGGGAGCATTTGGCCCTGCTCATTCTCTGCATCCCGACTACGAATCATCCTTGCTCTCCTTGAGTGTTGAATGTAACGTCACGAACAGAGTGACGGCTGCCCCTTGGTACAAACATAAATGACATGTGCTACTTCTGGTTGTGGCACAGTGGCTGTGACATCTCGTCTTTATCCACTACGAACCAATGCCGGTCAGTCTTGTCGTCCGCAGCAACGGAGACGTTAACACTCGCTTGTGCGTAGGCTTATCATTCGTCCCTGAACGAGGTGGATGATGCCCGACAAGTGGGCAATATGCCCATCCTACCTATCAAGACCAAGATTCGTGGCCCAGCCCCCGCTGGTACGGTCGACGATCACACCTCTAACTCTAGCCTAAGACGCATTTTCAGCTGACCCAGAACAAGCCGATATCGTCGACGAAACGTTAGATCTGTTCCGGGCGAATTCTCTTTTTCGGAACTTTGAGATCAAAGGGCCTGCTGATCGCCTTCTCATCGTGCTGATACTCTACGTTTCCGATTGTCTGGCCAAGATCGGGACCGCCAAAACTGTTCCGACACAAATAGAGGCATCCAAAATACTGAACACTCTTTCTGTGGACAACTTCCCAATCCCTGGCGATGCCAATTTTGCGTTAAACTCTCACTACGCCGCCCCAGGAAATCGGGCGGACGCGGGTACGAGACGTGCTTTACGTGCTTGACCCACCACTAACAACCTAACCAGATTACCTCCGCACCTACTTGACACAGGTCCGCCAGGAACTCGCTGTTCGACTAGTGGAACGGTTGTATGCAGATGGCAGCGGGAAGCCGAGCAAGTGGTGGATGGCCTTCCAAAAGAGGCGGTTCATGAACCGTAGCCTGGGTTCGTGAAGCACGGCAATCCACGGACGTCGAGCCTATGACTATCTCTGTATTCCACAATTCTACTCGTATACTAGCGTTTTTTCCTTTCGTTAGGGTTCTTCCTACCATATCCAATCTGGGGCATGACGTCTTTGTCTCCTAATCTCCCTTTTGCCGAGCCGCTAAGTATCCCCGGTATCCAGTCTGGATCTGTCCAGCTCCCCACTGCAACACCACGCTCCCCACCTCGATCTACGAGACCCTTGAGCATCCTCTGCTCGTCGCGTTCTTTTTTTCCGTCTGCACGTTTTTTGGCTCGCATGTATTCTACTTGATCTTCACGAAGAATCAAGCCTTCCCCCGATCCCGTCTTGGCAGACCCTGGCCGAGGGGCAGGTATCGAGTATTTCGTCCCGCGTAGCTTGTACTGGAAGTTCTTTTTGAGGTGTACCTCCATGACGGGCGTGTTTGCAGCTGCATCTGGAGAGGAGAGCGTCACCGATGCTCTCATTAGTGTCGGGTTTCCACACGAGGGACAAAATTGCTTCGAATTGTCCTTGCATATTCTGACGGAAATCAACGGCACGTCCGAAAGAAGAAATGTACTCACTTAAAGCAAGCGTGACACCTGAGTACCCATGTTTTCACCTTGCGTATTCGTTTACCTTCAGTGCCAACCAAAGTCAACCCCATTTGAAGCAGGACGTTCTGCATGGCGAAGTCTGCAGTCATGCATCCTGCCAAAACGGGTTCGCCATCAACTGCTCGATGCCGCTTCTTCAAACTACCTCCCGAAGAAGGAAGGAGTTCAAGAGCACGAGACTTGTGCAAAGCGACATTGTCGGGAGTTATCCATTCCCCCTCCCCATCACCTTCATCGGTTGAAGGCTCGTCGTAAAGTGGTGCCTGTGGAGTCCGATCTGTAGCAGAGTCGCTGTCAGACCCTGACCGCTGTATTTCCGCGTCGTGAGGCTCATTCTCGCTGTCTGGCCGGTTATCTATTGACAAATCATTCGCTGCGCGGCTAAGATCGTCGATGTCCCCGCCCTCGTGAGCCTCTGAGTTAATCGAAGGTGATTGAGGGGAGTCGATCGATTCTGGGTTCGTGTGTGAAACTGCGGGAATATGATCCTGTTCATCGTCCGCGGAGACACCTGGCTCTGCCTATGAGCTCTAATGAGCACGTTTCCGAGAGGCAATGAAAGTGCTGGTTTACCTCTTGCTTCTGCTTTTCTAAGCGTGCGTTCTCTTCGAGTTGGAGCGTATGAGTCAGGGCGAGGACGCATATATCTGTGTGGGACAAGACGGCATAGTCGCCAGTCTTTTTCGCAAACTGTATCACTGTCGACCCGATGAGTGGGACAACGGCAAGCGGGGTGCATGAAAGGTACCTTGAGTGAGTGAACTGGGATCAGGATTCCGGATGTCGACTCGGACACCCGTGGAGATCCCTAGTTGCTCCAAGTGTTCCCGTGCTCGCTTGTCCTTGAGCTCGTCCAACACCTGCGGGACAGTGAGGTAGGCGTCCGCTAAACCCCGCAGCGGGGATAAGGAAAGAAGGGGGCCCGAGTCTAAAACCAGGTTTTTACAGCGCTGCGACATGGCGTTGGCTGAGATGGAACTAATCTGTACTGCACTAGTTGGTAGTAGTATTAGTGTGGGTAAGTCACGCTTCCACTTCTAGATAAGCCGATCACCCCGACGAGTCAATTACCACTGCTCTTGACTTGAGATCGCAGTGACCATGGAGCCTAAACAGTACGTTCCAAACCATCTACGCCCATATATCCGCTCATCGCACCTCCAGATATCGCATCGTCACTCTTCCTGGTGATGGGATCGGTATGGCCTCCTCTCCCGTGCACTGCACCTGCTCGTGCTGACGATCTTGCTCAAGGTCCCGATGTCATCGATCAGGCCACACGAGTATTGGAACTCATTTCCAAAACATCGTCCACGACGAAGCTCACCCTCCAACCACACGACTTTGGAGGTTGTGCCATTGACAAGTATGGCGATCCTCTGCCTCCTTCCACTCTCAAGGCTTGCCAGGAGGCGGACGCTATCCTGTTGGGTGAGTGATCTGACACACGGCGGTCACTATATAACTCACTACCCTCTAGGTTGTGTCGGCGGTCCAAAGTGGGGTCCGGAGACCAAGGTTCGTCCAGAGCAAGGTCTCCTTCAAATCCGCAAAGCGCTGGGTCTATACGCCAATATCCGACCTGCGAACTTTGCATCCGACTCCCTGCTCTCCTACTCCCCTTTGAAGCCAGAGGTCGCCAGGGGTGTTGACATAATTGTCATCCGCGAACTCATCGGCGGTCTGTACTTCGGAGCTCGCCAAGAGCAGGGTGACGGAGACACGGCGTACGACACCATGATATACAGCGTCCCAGAGGTACAGAGAATCACACGCGTCGCGGCACAGATCGCACTGGCTGCGAACCCACCCCTCCCTATCCATTCAATCGACAAAGCCAATGTCCTCGCGAGCTCGAGACTTTGGAGAAAAGTCGTGAACGAGACCTTGAAGAACGAATACCCTCAGTTGACCGTAGACCATTACTTGGTTGACGCTGCCGCAATGATCATCGTTTCCAATCCCAAAAAACTGAACGGTGTCATTGTCACCGAAAACATGTTTGGCGATATGTGCGTACAAATGTGTGACGTTCCCTTCATTGACCTGATAATGTTCGTCTGTAGTCTTTCGGATGAAACCAGTGTCATACCTGGTTCTCTCGGCTTACTTCCTTCTGCATCCCTCGCGGGGGCACCTGCGTCGCCGTCGGATCCATCGTTCAAACCCACATCCGGCATCTATGAACCGATTCATGGTTCTGCCCCAGATATCGCTGGCAAAGGTATCGCAAATCCTATTGGAACCATCCTCAGCGCTGCGATGCTCCTGCGGTACTCTCTTGGGCTCGAAAAGGAAGCTCAGGCTGTTGAGGCTGCTGTTCGCAAGGTTCTCGATGATGAGAATATTGGCGGTTATGGCACGAGGACAGCCGACTTGGGCGGCAAAGCTACGACAGTTGAGCTTGGCGACAAAGTTATCCAAGCACTGGCGCAGTTGCTTTGAACACTGCGTAATGCTAACTAAATACTGTTGAAGAGTGGATCAGTGAAATCCTTGCTGAAAGTTGGAAAACAGACGCTTTGAAGTTGCTTTGAAGTGTCTGAGTAGTGTTTGGGTGTTGCTTTCGCGCGTTCGGCAAAGCGCAAATCGAGAAATGCTTACGGCTGAAAACGTCATTACATAATTGTCACCTGAAGATGTTCAAGTCCTCCACAAATTCAGAGGATGGTAACGACAATCTAAGACCACAGCCTTGGACAGTAAACGGGGGCCTCTGCTCGCGTTTAACGTGACCAAGTCCTCGCTACAACACGGGAAAAAAAAATCCAGCATACACAAGTAAATGTCCATTACATGACATGACACATCTGCAGGACACCTCAAGTGCCATCTCTGGACCTAGAACATGTTCGCTAATTTGCTCGCAGCGACCCTCGCATCCAGTCGTGGCCGTGAAGGCTGCACACGCATCGATTGTGACATATTTGTTGGCGCCAAATGTGCGAGAGGATCGAGAACTTGTTGTGTAATCGTCGAAACGTGCGTGGGTGGAGAAAGAGGATCCACACCGGCAAGTGGATGGATTGGTGTAGGGGAATTAGGCATGGGCGTCTGTGATGCGCCGCCGGACGGTCCCTGGGGAGCTGAGGACGAAGATGAAGAGGGCCCAGCTACCGAAGGTCCGGAAGACATGGGTGGAGGCTTCACGAACATGGACTGAGTCCCATCTCCAAAGCGACCACCTTGTGACGGCCCAGAGATTGGGGCAGACAGTGGAGGAATGAGGCTCTGTGATGCAGATAGATCTGAACCCGATGACTGTGGTACACCACTCTGTGGTCGGAACAGAGTTTGAGTTGCTGGTGGTGTAGCAGAGGGGAAACCACTGGATGGTCGCAGGATAGGTGGTGCAGTGACTGCGGCCCTCGCTGTTGGTAGCAAATCGTCCTCCAACGGTGGGATAATGGAAGGTTTTGGATAGCCATTGGGTTTCGGCGGAGGAGCCTTCTGGTTGGCGTGGTTGACGTCTCCCCTGAGAGAGTCAAGTTCTCTGAGCAACTGTTTCTCATACTGGATAGAAGATCGTGCATGCTCAATCAAGGCAGCAGTTATATCGTCTGTCACGTTCTTGTTATGTGTCGCTAAAGCACGATGAAGGTTTTGAGAGATGCCATTCGCACGCTGCGCAAGTACTTGCTCGTACTTGTTGGCCTACAAAAAAAAAATAAGACGCCTGCATCTCAGGTTCGAAGAGTGCATACCTCTTCCATCTCTTCCAGCGCTTCGTCCACCCGCTCAGGTCTGATGTTAGAGCTCGCTTTCAACCTCTCTATGTTCCGTCTCTTGGATATTGTTGCCTTAACAGCAGCCTGGTACTCCTCCAGGACACTTGCTCGCTGGAGCAGCGCCTCTTTGGCAGAACGTGCGTTCATCCCTTGATAACCAAATGTATCCCCGACCACCACACACTCGCTTATGGACTGTGCTTGGTCGAGGTCGGCAAGAGTATGCCACGCACGCCCGAGCTTCCGTAGCGCGTTCCCCAATGGAACATGCGCTTCTGAAGACGCTACGTTGACTAGCTTATTTCCCATTTCAGCATGCGCATTGGAGAGGGCTGTTGCGATATTTAGCATGTAGGTTAAATTATGAATGCGGAGTGGGAATGTTTACCTCTTCTAGTTGCCGAGAGCTTGTCAATAGCCTTAGCAGCTTCGAAGAATTGGGTTTCGAGTTTTGTAAGCTCGAATCTAGCACGTTGGAGCCCTTCGTCTTCGTCCGGCACACCACGGCGGATGAGTCCAAACCCGGAGCTCGTTTTCCGTCGCGGGCGGGGCATCGGTTGATAGCCAAAATCGCTCTCAATAAACGAACGCAAGTCCTCGTCATGCATAATGATCGGGTCCTCGCATATCCGCGTCAACCATCTCTGCAACATGATCCGTACTAGGCGGTCGTCTTCTTCATCTGTCGGTGCCGAGGTCTGGGCAAGGGGAAGAGCGGGTATGATGGTGTGCGGACAGTTGTTGAGCAAGGCGTCATAGAATTGTTGGAACTCGACAAAGGAACGAGAAACATTGCGATATGTCATGCCCGTGAAGTTGGAGAGGTTAGTCTACGCATATGAAACAGGCCATAAGAATTAGATGGAAAAGAGTTCAGTTTTACCGAAAATTACGCACCTGGGCATCGAATTTGAAGAGAACATCCCTTCTGTTGCGGTCTAACCCAGTGATCCGCACACGAAGATAAGGCTCGCTCTTTTCGTATTTTACGCCGTTAGAGCCTACAGTCGCTTGAGGAGATATGAGACCGGGTTCCGGTGCGCCGTAAATTTTTGGCTCTTTTCCGTAGAGACCGTCAGAGTCTATCTTGTGCGTGATGAGGGACGATGGAGAGGCACGGCGTAGATTGGGTATCGGTGAATTGGGCTCGTGTGGGGTAGTCGGCCATGGTGGGACGGAGTCGTTGTCTCCGTTGGCAAAGACCGAAGCTGTCGACTCGGCAAGAGGATCGAACATGACAGTCTCGCTGAATTCAATGACCGTCCTCAGCTACACTCACGGCGCACAGTCGATTACGTAATTGAACCCTAGTACCTCCCAAGATCTAACAGTCAGTCTATAAGATTAGATGTTATATAAGTGACTCTATATCTCCTTTTCATCAATCATGCTCAGCGGTAGCATGTGTCCCATCCTTAAAACCTTTGTCCGGAGGTACTTGTTCAGGTCTGCACCCCGCGCCATATCCCCACCAATCATGGTGACACCTGCCTTGCGACCCTCCAGCACCTCTGCGCTCGAGGACGGCGCTGACTCGGATTGGCACTTCCATGATCTCGGTACCATCGGCACGCGCTCGAGCACTCTCAACCCTTCCCTTTCGAGTGCGGTGACTTTGTCTGGGTTATTCGTCAAAAGTCTGATACCCTCTCCTTGCTCCGAACCCAACCCAAGATCCTTCAAGATAGCTACTGCGATGTCATAACGACGTTCATCCGCCTCGTGTCCCAGGAGGAGGTTGGCAGTGACGGTGTCGTGTCCCACGTCTTGGAGGTTATAAGCCTGAATCTTGGACAACAGACCAATGCCACGACCCTCCTGTCGGAGGTAGACGACAGCACCCCGACCTGGAATAGCTCCTGAAGGCGATTTAGGGGACT